>JACEFZ010009475.1:0-14986 GCA_014155875.1 Cepaea nemoralis
CCCAAAATATACGCAATCGTCCTTCATGATCAGCTCACACAGCAACCACCACACACCACCAAAACGACAAAATAAACTAGTGCTCAAGAAAGATCAACTGACAAGAAAAAGCCTGACAGTGCAGGGACCGATACCCACAAAAACACAGTCCCCAATATTTAAAAAAAACGGAAAATAAAAACCCGAATGGAATTTTCTCTCCAGCCAATGAATGACGGGGTAGTTTAAAGGTCTACTACAGTTAGTAGCCTTCTGGCATAGTGATTAGTGCTCTAACTTCAAAGCCAGTTATCCAAGATTCTGAGTAGCAGTTCAATGTTCACTGTTCTTCAGTATACCCCCGGAAGCGCTCTATCTTTACATAAAAGGGGTTTGGATTTTTATGTGACTTTTTCTGGTAAAGAGAGAAATAGATGGGGACTGGTCAGTGGCCTCATTACACCATGGTCTAAAACAGGGGTGGGCAAACTACATCCCGCGGGCCGCATGCGGCCCCCAAGGGATTTTATGGGGCCCCGCGAAGGCAATTAGAAATAAAACATTTCAATTCGTTTTTAAGTTATTTTGTTGAATTTTACAGAATTTCATATTCGTTATGATGATGTCAATAACGAACGTAAGACGAAGATGAATGCCGTGTTTTTAATGATGAATGGACAACTAAGTACTTTTTTTTAAAAAATTTGGGTAGCAAATCAATTTGCTTGTTTTGTCGTGAATCAGGGGCTGTCTTCAAGGAGTACAATTAACAAGACTTATCAAACAAAACATTCCGATGTCGGATACAATTTAACGACCGAAGAAAAGGGAAAAGGAAATGCCTTGAGTTGGTGAAAAATTTGGAGAAACAGCCAATAGTTTACATTTGTCAATGCGGCCCTCCGCACGAAAAGTTTTCCCACCCCTGGTCTTGAATATGTGAAGGCAGTATTTGGCAGGGGCCTTCCTTTATTTTTTTACCGTTTGGTTTGTGGAGTCTAGGAGATTGTCTTTATGTTAAGCTATGTCATTTGTGGAAACTGGGGGGGGGGGGGGGGGGGGGCTTCATGTTTACCTATTTGATATGTGGAAAATAAGGAGTGGGATCTCTAAGGGGCAGGGGATACCTGCCAGTTTGCCCCGCCGATGTGATTCTAATGACAGACATTTTTTTTTCACATCAGTTAATAGAAAAGAGAATAGGAGAAAGCATATGAGATCGACACCTAGCTCTCTCTCATAATGGCGAAAAACAGAGGCTCTGTGGCATGTTGGGCATTTTACAAATCCCCGGCAGTTACAAATCGCATAGAGCAGGCATTCAGGAAGCTGCCCTGGCCAAATTGTTAAAAAAAAAAATCTACTCACGGGTTGATAGGGGCCGTTACCATATGTAGAATATGTCTAGAGAAAGCAAACCTGATACAAATGCATGCCGGAGTCGCACACGCTGATTTTTGAGGTACATAACTAGGTGAGACTTACACTCCTCGACAGGGAAACTTTGAAGGGGAAGACAGGATGTCTGTATAGAAGAGGAAGAAAGTCTGTCTATATAGAAGAGGAAGAAAGGTGTCTAAAAGAAGGGGAAGAAAATGTCTATATAGAAGGGGGAAGAAAGTGTGTCTATATAGAAGAGGAAGAAAGTGTGTCTATATAAAAGAGGAAGAAAGTGTGCCTATATAGAAGAGGAAGAAAGTGTGTCTATATAGAAGAGGAAGAAAGTGTGTCTATATAGAAGAGGAAGAAAGTGTGTCTATATAGAAGAGGAAGAAAGTGTGTCTATATAGAAGGGAAGAAAGTGTGTCTATATAGAAGAGGAAGAAGGTGGTCTATATAAAGAGAAGAAAGTGTGTCTATATAGAAGAGGAAGAAAGTGGTCTATATAGAAGGGGAAAAAGTGTGTCTATATAGAAAGGAAAAAAGTGTGTCTATATAGAAGAGGAAGAAAGTGTGTCTATATAGAAGAGGAAAAAGGGGTGTGTCTATATAGAAGGGGGAAGGTGTGTTATATAGAAGGGGAAAAGGGTGTACTATATAAAAGAGGAAGAAGGTGTGTCTATATAAAAGAGGAAGAAGGTGTGTCTATATAGAAGAGGAAGAAAGTGTGTCTATATAGAAGGGGAAAAAGGGTTGTCTATATAGAAGAGGAAAAAAGTGTGTCTATATAGAAGAGGAAGAAGTGTGTCTAATAGAAGAGGAAGACAGGATGTCTATATAGAAGAGGAAAAAATGTGTCTTTAGAAGAGGAAGAAAGTGTGTCTATATAGAAGGGGAAAGAAAGTGTGTGTGTGTGTGTGTGTTGTGTGTGTGTGGTGTGTGTGTGTGTGTGTGTGTGTGTGTGTGTGTGTGTGTGTGTGTGAGTGTGGAAGAGGAAGACAGGATTGTGACATATATGTATCATCCCGCAGTCCTTTCCAGCAGACGTTGTCATACGCGCTATTAAAACTTAGGACGGTATACTTAACGAAACGTACTCTTGCTTGAATTAAGGCCATTGATTGGCCGAGCCCCGGAAACACAGGCGCTTAAGCGAGACAAAGGCTAGACAAAGCCGGCCTCGTCAATCGCCATGTTATCTTCAAGGTAGCGAGGGACCCATTGTTAATAGGTTAATTAATAGCCCACTTATTCTCTGCGTTTTAGGTGAGCATTATATTATATAAAATATATCATGTTATGTATTAGGATAAATGCTTTGATGCATCTAATATCATGATTGAAGTTGTGTGTGTGAAAATATGAGAATCGCTTTCATTGACAAGTTGGTTTGAGTCACGCAGTCTGTACTATCGCCATGGTGTCCAGTGAGCTTTCATAAGGCTTACAATATAATCTTGCTATGAGTCACCTTTCTGATATGCTTTTGGAAACTTATTTTATTCCTAAATGCTTAATTTTTCACAACATGTCTCTGTGTTATAAAGTGTTTGTTTTTTTCTGAGTGCATATTTTGTATTTCTGCCCTTATGAGGGAGAAATATTCCTATCTGTGTACAACATGAATAGTATGTTAGAGAGAGAGAGAGAGAGAGAGAGAGAGAGAGAGAGAGAGAGAGAGAGAGAGAGAGAGAGAGAGAGAGAGAGAGAGAGAGAGAGAGATGTTCTCGCTTGACTTTTTCATGCACTTAGTAGTTAATCTTTTGTTTACATTGTTGTAAATACACAAGGGTGTGATTGGTCTTGTAGTCTTTTCATAAATGATGTTATGGGATTGTCATTTTTTATGATATATATATAATCTCAAGTGGGAAATGACACCATGCTCTTGTGTTTTGGTTGAGATGTTGGGTAATACCCACTAGAGAATTCATACCATGTTTAGTAAAAGACTAACAAGTTTTTCTGTTATTCATCATATATATGTATATTCTATTCATGATATTACTGCTGGAGTAGATCTTTTAACTTCACCCCAGTGGGGACAAACACATGATGATGATGGTGATGGTAATGGTGAGGATGATGCAAGAGGAGATGACTGATCTGTTAGCTAGCCTTTTTGCCATTTGTCAGTGGTAGTCACGTAATGCTGTTTGTAACTATGGAAAGGAGATTTATGAATTGTTTACATGAGGACATTGTCTCAGGAACTTTTTCCATGGTGTGACAGCGGTACTATCAAAAGGTTTGGATGGATTAGGTGGTGCGTAACCCCTCAGGAAGCTCCAGTATCAGTCCAGAAGAGATGTACCTATTGAGTAGATACCTTACTCACTTTTGGAGTGGGTCAAAACTCTACAGTAGGCGACAAGTGCTAGGGAACTAGCTACACCTTTTTTTTTTCTTCCCTTTTGTTCCCTCTATTTTTAATTATGATACACTTATCAATGTTTGGGTTATTACTAATGTATATCGACCCTGTTCTTTCTTCACTATACAGCGCTAGAGATGGCGGTGGAGTATTGCACTAGTACACCCAGTTTGGCACTGGAATTTATAGTCAACGCTTGAATTTAGAGGCAGGAAACTGGGATATCAGCCTACCCCCAATATTCTACAGAGAGTGCTGGTTACTGCCACACGCCCTGAACCTGAATTTCAATGCCTGGATAAGTAATGGATTTTGAATATGCTGAAGTGGATTCCCTACCACTGGGAACTTACAGACGGTGTTAATCTTTTCAATGTCTGCAAAGACATGAGGCATGCCTGGCCTAGATGGTTTTCAGCGTATACCCTCTTATAAAAGTCACCGCCTGATTCCACGTTCAACTATCATATACCAGAGGCTCATGGATTGTCTGGAATTCACCATCATTGAACAGTATGGATTTACCAACTGCTTTTGTGGACTCCCAGCTTCCTTTGAATCTTCTCATCCATCATATTCCAGACAGGGACAATCAAGCACTATACAACTCCCGGTCAATCAAGTCGTGTATTAAGCTGAAGAAAGATAGAGCCTACATCTTAACCCAGAAAAGGGCTGGAATATTCATGCCCAATTCAAGTTAGTTCTGTCAGGAAATACTATGGATTATGTGATGACCTTCTTCATCCGAAGATGCTGAAAGTTGCTGTGCTCTGATCCTAATCGAATCAATCACCTGGACACCTGTTTGTTACCCCATGCCAGAACGCTTCAGACTTATAACTGTCTGATATACCAATCCGGAATGCCCCTAGCCCAGTTGCTTAGCAGCTGTGACTTGGTGGATTACAGTATATTCACTATGGATTCATATGGATTACTCCTACATGTTTTTCGCTTTGGATATATGATCCGGAAGTGGAAGCTCCGTGTTTGTGTGTGTGTGTGTGTGTGTGTGTGTGTGTGTGTGTGTGTGGTGTGTGTGTGTGTGTGTGTGTGTGTGTGTGTGTGTGTGTGTGTGTGTGTGTTTGTGTGTGTGTGTGTGTGTGTGCAATCCCCAATTTTCTGAATAGGTGGATATATGCAAAGCAGCTGTTTCCTGGATTATAGAGAGTGTGACTATGGCCAGACTTTTTTTCTAGTGGATAATGAAGGAGTCATCAACAGACCCATAGGATATTTCTAGAGACAGATTAGATAGATTTTCTTTATCTATTTCTTTGTATGGATTATTTACTTTGGTTGTGTGTAACACATGTATTTGTTGTTAACCTTTTTTGGGGATTTTTGGGGACTTCTGTTATGGTTTTATACTTTGTGTGCATTGCCTGAAATATGATAATTATTTCATGTATATGTCACCATAATGTAGCCAACAGGGTTTGTCCAAGACCCAAATGTTTTCACAATACAGTTGTTTGTTTGTTTGGTTTAACCAAGCCTTGAAGTTACTTCATTGTTCACCTGTTGTTCCAAAATTGGATGTTTATAGTCCAGTTATGGTTACTGTTATGTGATACAGTGAGTCAATTGTACTGTTTTTGTCTAACAGTGGCTGTTTTCCTCTGTCATGTAATCCAGTTGTTTGCGTCTAACATTGGTTGTTGTCCCTCTGTTGTATAATACTGTGGATGTGCATGACAGTGGATACTTGTCATTGTTTATATATATATGGGAGATTAAATGTGGGGCGGGGCACTTACACTTAGACACACCTTCTGGGTAGAGTGATTAGTACTTGGGTGTCTGTGATAGAACTTCCCGGATCTCCCAGCCTTCTATGGGAAACATTTCTTCTATGTTAGTGTTAAACTTGCACCCTTTTCTGCCTTGTTCAATGCTTGGGGGTTTAACGAGCAATATATTATTTCCTATAGAGGGCGTGTTTGGGATTTAGACCCCATTCATACTGAATACCCCTAGCGAACTTGTCCTTATTCTAATTTATTATATTTACCACCCCACAAGGATGTCTATATAGAAGAGGAAGAAAGTGTGTCTATATAGAAGAGGAAGAAAGTGTGTCTATATAGGAGATGAAAATAGTGTGTCTATATAGAAGGGGAAGAAAGTGTGTCTATATAGAAGAGGAAGAAAGTGTGTCTATATAGAAGAGGAAGAAGGTGTGTCTATATAGAAGAGGAAGAAAGTGAGTCTATATAGAAGAGGAAGAAAGTGTGTCAATATAGAAGGGGAAGAAAGTGTGTCTATATAGAAGAGGAAGAAAGTGTGTCTATATAGAAGAGGAAGAAGGTGTGTCTATATAGAAGAGGAAGAAAGTGAGTCTATATAGAAGAGGAAGAAAGTGTGTCAATATAGAAGAGGAAGAAGGTGTGTCTATATAGAAGAGGAAGAAGGTGTGTCTATATAGAAGAGGAAGAAAGTGTGTCTATATAGAAGAGGAAGACAGGATGTCTATATAGAAGAGGAAGAAGGTGTGTCTATATAGAAGAGGAAGAAAGTGTGTCTATATAGAAGAGGAAGACAGGATGTCTATATAGAAGAGGAAGAAAGTGTGTCTATATAGAAGAGGAAGAAAGTGTGTCTATATAGAAGAGGAAGACAGGATGTCTATATAGAAGAGGAAGAAGGTGTGTCTATATAGAAGAGGAAGAAAGTGTGTCTATATAGAAGAGGAAGAAAGTGTGTCTATATAGAAGAGGAAGAAAGTGTGTCTATATAGAAGAGGAAGACAGGATGTCTATATAGAAGAGGAAGAAAGTGTGTCTATATAGAAGAGGAAGAAAGTGTGTGATTATAGAAGAGGAAGAAGGTGTGTCTATATAGAAGAGGAAGAAAGTGTGTCTATATAGAAGAGGAAGAAAGTGTGTCTATATAGAAGAGGAAGAAAGTGTGTCTATATAGAAGAGGAAGAAAGTGTTCTATATAGAAGAGGAAGAAAGTGTGTCTATATAGAAGAGGAAGAAAGTGTTCTATATAGAAGAGGAAGAAAGTGTGTCTATATAGATGAGGAAGAAAGTGTGTCTATATAGAAGAGGAAGAAAGTGTTCTATATAGAAGAGGAAGACAGTGTGTCTATATAGAAGAGGAAGAAAATGTGTCTGTACAGAAGAGGAAGAAAGTGTGTCTATATAGGAAGAGCGATAGGGGATCTCCGGGGCATCTTATAAAATAATGACTACATTTTAAGCATTGACTGTTATTTACAAGAAGGGAATTATAACACGGAGATGAAGGGACGCATCAGAGTTTACAATAAGCTGTACAATTATGTATGCAAAGTAACTATTGTCACATCTTTTTTTTTGTGGATATAGTTTAGACGAATTATAAGGCACATTCAAGAAACAAAACATATAGGCAGTACACATACTGACATAGAGGCGGCGGAAGAACGAACAGGCAGACGAACCAACGGGACCGATCGGCAAACAGAAAGACAAGCGGGCAGGTAGGTAGGTAGCTCGATCGCTCGGTCGGACCAGTGGACGGGCAGACAAACAGACTGACCGACAGATAGACAGACAGGCAGGCAGGCAGGCAAACTCTACTTCACATGTTCTAACAATTAGAAAACACAAAGTGTGGGCCAGCTTCACACGATTACAAGTACACCACACAAAACAACACCACAC
This sequence comes from Cepaea nemoralis, assembly GCA_014155875.1. Classification (NCBI taxonomy): domain Eukaryota; kingdom Metazoa; phylum Mollusca; class Gastropoda; order Stylommatophora; family Helicidae; genus Cepaea; species Cepaea nemoralis. The sequence goes on from JACEFZ010009475.1 coordinate 7,390, forward strand.
AAAACAACACCACACAAAAACGGAGGATTTTGCGAGGATAAGCCTTCATCGTAAACAGCAACAAGAAACAAACCACAACAACATACGCAAAGAAAGAAGAAATAGTAACTACCTTAAAGCACAATATTGTGGAACCATGTGAAATAAAAATAAAAAATAAAAAAGTAAGCATGCATAGTGAAATAAAATATTCGGTATTAAGCGAGATGCTCCACATGCCATTAATTATATTATAATTGTGAGTGGCACCTTGCAGTCTTGACAGACCAAGGTATGTGAGTTGGAATGTGGCCAATATTCCATCACAATGCCTGGGCAGAGCTTCAGAAAAACATGTGGTGCCCAAACGACATGTTCCCTCTCTCGACCTAATCTTGTGTATTCCAGAGGAATGGGTAACCAATACGTCTGGCACAAGGTAGGCTGCAGACGCCACCACGAGCAGATGGCGAGTGATGGCCAGACCCTGGAACCCAAGGGACCCGGCTTAGAGGCGTTCAGCCAAGTCCCACAGGTGAGGGCCTCGTACGCGTCCGGACCGTAAGGGCGCATTATAATTGTATATTATATGAAAATTGTATGATTATATGAAAAGGCGCACATCAATGAGAGCTGTTTCAATCAGATGTTTCTGTCTAGCTCTACATGCCAGTTAGCTCGCAGAAGTAGTGATAGGAATTATAATAATTAGATTTGACTTTGTATTTAAAATCTTAATCAATAGCCGGCTCCGTGGCGAAGAGTTACAGACGCAGTTCATAATCCAGCATAATTTATTTGCAGTTGAATATTTGAAATAAAGCTGTGGGTGATTTGGCGGCAGACCGCCTTACGTTGGTCTTTTATGAAATGGTATAGGTGCCGGAAGTTCAGAAAGCAATGACAAACTATTGAGCATATTCTTGTCCATTAATCACGAACAGCCAAAAAATGCTGGTGCTGGGGTTGACTGCTACATCCTGAAAAGGATAAGCAAATAACTAACATTAAAAAGCTTATGGGGTGGTAAAAGATAGCTTTATTAATCATGTTAATCAAGAATACTGGGAACAAAGGGTACAGCGGAGGAAACTACACCAGTATAAACCGACCGCTATCATATACTGCATATCTCCGTCCTACACCAAGCACACATGAATAAATGCCAATGTTGATTGATATATGTTCTAGAATGGACAAAGAAATTGGTATTTAACATTAATAAGGCGAACTATAATCGTTGGAATAAACACACCACAAAAACAAATCTATATACACAGTATTCACCCAGTGATTCAGTTTAGCTGCAGCGGGAAATCGAAACTTTCTTAATGGACCGGATCGATTCTCTAATGTTTACACCAACCCAGAGAACTGAAGCACTGACACTAACTAATGCAGATTTCAGGACATCTGTTCGCATGTGAAAGCTGTGTTTTGTTTTGTGCTTCCATCTGGCGGGCGGTATTTCCCCTTTTATCAGTACCCACACAAAATGAATTGTATTTTGAACTGCGAGTAAAGTCTGCTTTGAACACAAACGTAATGACAGCCATGAAAGGACGTACAGTTGGAAACGGTTCTTAAATATGTCAATAACTACAGACAGGATCTGTGGTCAGCTGGGTGTGTACATGTATCTGTCTGTTTGTTGTAAGCTATGGTTCTTTAAAGCGAAGTAAAACACAATACAACTGGAAAGCTCGACCAAAGGGAAAGACGCACTTAGATGCAAGCGGCCGTTTCAACTAAAGTCGCTATCAACAAGCAAAAGAACAAGACTATTTTTGGTTGATAAAGTTTGTTGGGGATATATTCGCTTGTATCTGTGCGTTTCTTTCTCGGTTTTTCTGTTGATGAACGCGCCAGTTATACCGTGTGTGGGCTCGATGTTCTGTCAATGAACGCACCAGTTATATCGTGTGTGGGTTCGGTTTTCTGTTGATAAACGGACCAATTATACTGTGTGTGGGCTCGATTTTCTGTCGATGAACGCACCAGTTATACCGTGTGTGGGCTCGGTTTTCTGTCAATGAGCGCACCAATTATATCGTGTGTGGGCTAGGTTTTCTGTCGATGAACGCACCAGTTATACCGTGCGTGGGCTCGATTTTCTGTTGATGAACGCACCTGTTATACCGTGTGTGGGCTCGGTTTTCTGTCGATGAACGCACCAGTCATACTAAGCCTTATTTCCGTTATGAACGCCTGACATACAAGATTGTTTGGCACACCATGTATTTTTTGTCTCAGTTGACATTTTCAACACCGTGCAGCTTTATTTACCATGAACAGCACAACAAACACTCAGTACCGCGTAAGTTTGTGTATATAAACATGGCCATTCCAAAAACAGAGACCACGTCACTAACAGCTGGAAGGTTTAAATTAACAGTACTGGACATTACCCGATTACAGCAAGATGTTACCACAGTCGATAGCTCCCATAAAGCTCTCTTAGTGTCCAACATTTACCGTCTGTGGCTTCCATCTGGAGGCTGCCACGTATTTTATACAGCCAAACACTGTGATTATAAAATAGAGCTCAGACGGTGGTGGGCCCATCAGAGCTGTTATTGGAATTGTTACTACGTCTTTGCGATCCCGTATTACACTTGGTAATCAAAGTCTCTCATGTCAGTTGGACTTTAAAAGGGGAAACTTTGATAGGCCCACGAGAATTTTATTACAGTGTTAGGTATTAGTGTCTCGATGCTCGGTTAAGCTTCCTTTGCGTTCTCTAATGGTAGGTGATGATATCTGCTGCTTGCTCCAGGAAGTGGAAAATGTAAATTGGTCGACAATCAGGACAGACTTTGATGTGTATCCTGTGGTATCCACATCGTATGGAACACAGAGTTGTTTGGACTTACATTCAAGCACATGCTGTTGAATAAATATTTACTTTATAACATGTTTCAATCAGAGGTGGGTCTATAGCTGGGGCAGTAGTGTGCCAGAGTGTCAGTTGTTGAAAACAGTACTTGTGATATTTGAAACAGGTGGATTAGTTCATGCTTTTATTTATTCATTATCTAATTGTGTGAAGTTTCACAACATCCCCCTCCCCTATTAATGAGATACTGATTGTTTTGTTTCAACGTTCTAAAACTTTATTTAAAGTGGATGTCTATGTGATCATATATATCATTGTCTACCTCTTGATCGCTTACCATCAACCTTACCCACCAGTATGATTTTTGTAAGAGTGTTATGTCTTGTTAAGTGGCCGAAATATTTCACTTGCCTCTTTTTTATTTATTTCATCAACTCTCTTTTCATTCCTAGTTTTTCTAGAACCTCTGAATGTGTTGTTTATGTTTCCATGAAATGCGACATAGTCTTCTGTCTATCCACGTCTCCAGGGCCTCTATTCGACTTTCTAATTGCTTGTTCATTGTCCAAGCTTCCGTGTTGTATAGTAGTCTTTAATATAACATTTGACAGCTCTCATTTTTAATGTGTTATTAATTTCTCTAGAAGATAATACTGATTTTATGATGTTGAGATTAATTTTGGCTATTCCTATTCTCATTGTGATTTATGCTTCACTTCTGCCATCATCTGTTATTACATGTCCTAACTAGCAGAAACTTGTTACTTGTTCTAGTTTCTCCCCGTTTACTGTGATGTTCATTGATGGCCTCTCCTTTACACTGCTAATTACCATAGTTTGTGTGTCTTTCTTTTTTCTTTGGATGTTACTATCTAAGTCACATTCTGCATTATCCTTTTTTACTTGATCCACTAGGTTTTGTAGCTCGTGTTCACTTTCTGCTAGTAACACTGTATTGTCAGTACACCTAAGATTGTTAACGAGTCTTCCATTGATGTTAAGTCCAGGCAGTTCGACTTGTGTAAAATATTATTTCTGTGTATATGTTGTAAAGACTTTTGGGTTTTAGTCATCGTAGCAGTAGAGAGTACATGCTTGCTTGCTTGCTTGTGTTCCTTGGCTTGAGCTCCAACGCGAAGTCCTGTATGTCGGATGAAGACATCCTGTTGTCCAACATCAGTGTGATGTCATACAGGACCTGAGGTTTGCAGTGAGTATCCGTTGCCCATGTCTGGCTTATTGGTGTGCAGACTGGTGGTTCCTCGCCGTACAGGCAGACACTCTCTGACTTCGGAGGAATCGGCGATCCTATTGACTTTAGCCAGGACCCCAAAGGGACCTGTTGCCCAGGACGCTCGACGAGGACGCGTCAATAGGTCTTGGCAAGTATATAACCCGGCCCTGGTGCCTTGGAAACACCTCTGCATCCCAAAGAGAGTACATGAAATTGACTTTCCTGAATATCATGAAAAACAAAAACAACTGTCGTATCAAAGGAAGAGATAACACACAATGTGATATTAAAAAGACAAGAAAAATTGCTTAACCTAGTCAAAACAATTAAATATCAGGACAGTAATAACATTAGATGAAAATGCGTGGCATAGAATAAGAGCACAATTGTCTGGGCAAAACTCTATTTCAGAAGGTGAAAAATTACCGTACGAAATAAGCCACTATTATTAACTATCAGATCTTACAGTATTGTCATTGTCAGGGTCTTAAACTTGGCTCGCTAACCTAACACATGTGAGACAGTACAAGTACAACGTGATTTGACTTGAGACTCAACGACACAACGTTCAATGGATTTATTTACAGATCATATACAGTACGATGATCACTACAAGATATACTTGACACTTCAATACACTTACATACACAATACAGCTCACAGTCTATCTCTCAAGATGTCCAGACACTCGACTTTCAGGCACAGAAACCACACAACGCCTTTCTCTCATCATGCGTCCAGTCGAGTCGACGTCCCAGAGCTGTCTGCCTATAGCTCGCAACTTGCCTCCCACCTGAAGTGGCTTCACGAGGCATGCGTGAGTCTTGCGTCGTCCTTGCCGACCGCTGGCCGTCTCGTCAGCCAGCAACCTGCAGGCAGGTAACTACTACTCGCCTGGCGGCGTAACGAAGTTACGGCATCCCTGCTGGGGACTAAGTCGCCTGGCGGGCGTAACGATGTCACTGCATCACTGCACTGTTTCTAGACTCTGACATGCTCCCCCGGCAACTTCCATGAAAATGTCATCTTTCATGTTTCAAAATTGTACACACTGGGTTAATTTTTTAAACCTTTGGGTCAGAGTAAACCCCTTTCTGTTTTTATATACTTTGGTAATAAAAATACATAGAAATACACATCGGGCCATAAAAACATTTTAAAAAATAAAAAGTTGTTTTTCAACGACATGTGGTGGTAAAACCTTTAACACTAGTCAGGCTTCATCCTCTCGATGGCTGATTCCCTAAATTGCATTATTGACCCAGTCAATGGGTTTAGTCAGCTTCACGCACTACCCTCGAAACCTCCAAAAAAAAAAGTAATAAAGGTTCTTGAAAAAAAAAACCATCCCGGCTAGACCGAAATACGGCCTTTTTCATAAGTCGCCCCCAAAACGCTCAAAAACCCCCGACCTCATTTGGCCAGGAGCTTTGTGTTGGGGCTGCAATGTCGGTAACCCCTCTACCATGCCCAGTAGATGGGTTCCTGGTGTGTTAACAATCTGGCAACAAAAAATGGCTATTTTTATACAATACATTACAGTTTTACATTTCAAAATTTTGGCCCTTTGTGTTTAAGGGTGTAAAAAACAGTTAAACGAAAGGGGAAAAACTTCAAAATTCTGAAAAATAATATTTTACAATAATTATCCTATTTCTTAGCGTCATCGCTTGACGTTTCTTCATACTACCGAGAAAAAGTCCGGTAGTATGAATACAATTAATCAAGATAGATTCTAAGATTACACTACATAAATATATAAACACACAATTTGTGTATTCCAATTTGTTGATTCCTAAAGGATATTAGAATCGTCATAGCTTTTTAACTTTTATTTGTCGTCTACTAATTTTGCTCTAAATTTCTAACTAATCCGGAAGTACACACGAACACTAAACAGCTGATGTTGAAACTTCTAGAACACACTTGTTCCGGTCTGATGTAGTTACGGAATGTACAATGTTCTAATCGTTCATGTGTTTGGATGTTTCACTGTAAAACCTTCTGGATTACGATTGACTGCAGTGGTGTAGCTTCAATGTTTAGGTCACACTTTTACACACGGATTTAAAAATATCACTGGAAAGTTCAAACGGAGATACCACTGTCACATTGGATAGGTCCGCTTACGGTAAGTTTTGAGCGAATGTGGTACGTTCTTGCTTTCGTAATATATACAATTAATAAAGGTCGCATTCTACCACACACTACACCAAGACCGGAACAAGTGTGTTCTAGAAGTTTCAACATCAGCTGTTTAGTGTTCGTGTGCACTTCCGGATTAGTTAGAAATTTAGGTGGGGGATTGTGTGTGTGTGGGTGGGGAATATGTTGTGGATGGAGATGTGGCTGGGGGATTGGTGGTTTGAGGTGTGGGTGGGGAGAGGATGTGGTTGGGGTAGGATGTGGATGGGCGTGGGATGTGTGGGTTGGTGGAGGAATGTTTTGTGGGTGTCGAGTGTGTTTTGGTTGGGGGGATCAGTGAGCGCAGTGTGTGTGGGTGGGGGATGTGCGGGAGGGGGATGGTCGGGTTGGTGGGGGTATGTATGGGTCCCTTGGTGTGCGTGTGTGTCGGTAGGTGGGGGTGTTTTATGTGTCCTTGGTGCGCGTGTGTGTGGGGTAGGTGGGGGTGTGGGTGGGGTGTGTATGGATAGGGGGAGATGGGCCTCATAACATGGTATATTAGCCTTGTTTATGTTTACAACATTCATTTCACAATGTTTATTTTTTCTTCCTATGTAAATGTATAATGCTCTTGATGAACGAAAGACGAGGTGATTGAAGGGCCGAATGTAAGACGGGCCTGCGCGCCCAATTTGTGACCCTAATAAAGTTGATTTGATTTGATTTGATTTTGATTTACACAATTATACACGACAATCACTACCTTAATTAGTAAAATAAGAAACACTATATATATATATATATTGGGAGTACCCCTATCACATCATATAGTAGACTTTACCACAGCTCTTTGTGAATGGAAAAAAATATTCCACTGATGGATGGCTGTGTTTGATCTGAGCGTATTTACACTGCACTCAGACATTGGTGCTTACTGGGTCGGTCGAGACAACGGGAAAAACAATCGGCAATCGTGTTGGTTTTTGCCTGGGATATTCGAACCTCAAGCTGTAATCTTTGGGGCTTAAAAAACCAGCGCGCTACCATCTGGTTGAAGGTACACCCCGAATTTTAAATCGCAACGGGCTGCTGTCAGATTCCACATGAAATGGCGTCCTAGAAAAAATCTGGACAATTTTGTTATACCCACCACTAAGCTAGGCTTCCAACTGAGGTTTCGACCCAAACCCGTTCACTGGGTTTTTTGTTTCCCGGATACGAAGTACACAGGGTGAAGTATTTATTGTGCTCTTGCAACAAGACTGCTCCAATCGCCACGGAGCTAGCGTCTGTACGCAATCTGAAAGGGAAAGAAGATTGGGCAATTTTAGGGTCATATTTTTTACGCTATTATCAGAAAAAATGCTAATACTTTTTTTGGAAAGCAAATTTTTTGGCATTCATTGCTTACAATTTTCCTTTTT
>JACEFZ010009476.1:0-77500 GCA_014155875.1 Cepaea nemoralis
TATACTTTCCTCACGCGCAGATGGCTGTCTCTACAAGGCTCAGAGTTTGAAGGCCCAAGACCAAAATTAGGAGGATACTGATCAGAGAGGTGCTTTTGCTATGATGATTACCATCATTTTTGCAGATGTTACGACCAACTCTGAGGAAGAATTAAAACGTCTACTATCTCATACTCCAATGCGTTTCTAAATTTGGTTTAACAATTAGAAAAAAGAAGACAAGTTAGTCGAAAGGGTGCACAGGGGGTCCTAAATCTTTACTGACTGCGCCGAACTAGAGATAGTAGCTTTTTTACATATCTAGGATAAAAGGTAAATAAAAATTTATCCCTAGATCAGGAAATCAAATCAGGATTGGAAAGGCAGCAAAAACAATAAACAGGTTAACAAAAAGTCTGGGGAATGGGAAGCTAACTGTCAAAAAAAAGCCCTTTGTCTATCAAGCCTGTGTCCTTAGTACCTTCTTTATGGCAGTGAAGCTTGGACAACTTACTCATAACAAGAGAAACTTTTTAAACAGCTTTCATTGGGTGTCTGCGAGAATATTTGGTATTAAGGGGCAATACACAATCGAAAATACCGGAATTGGAAAGATCAGGTTGTGTGACATATTTTCCGTGATCATCTTCGTAGACTTAGATGCTTAGGACATCTTAGGGGGATGGATGATGGTGGAATACCCATGGACTTTTTTCCCGGTAATTACAGGTGGTAAGAGATCTCAGGGTCCGCTCTACTCGATAAAAAGATGTGTGTAAGCGGGGCATATTTTACAGGCATTTATTATCACATTAGGAGCTAGTCGCCGCTGGATTTGTTGCTGGAGGGCACATATCAAAAGGGAATAAAGACAAAGTAAAGAGTTTGGGGAAAATCGGACCCAAGCGTGTGAGCGTAAGATGTGCGTGTCGTCAATGCCTTTGTTTTCTATGAATCACGTGGGAAATATTTCAGCGCGTTGGCCTTATCATTACTTTCGCCCACCTGGGTTGTATTTTTCCCCCGTTTTTTGAAGCAAAATGTAAAAAAACTATCCCCTGTCAACAGCAATTTGTAAAAGCCTATATATTTAATTATATTTAAAAATTTTAATTATATATTATTATATGACATTGACACCTTGTGTCTTACGCATATTTGTTACATTGTGCTTCAAAACGGCATAATAACTAAACCCTGGTTAGCGAATTTTTAAAATGAAAGGGCCCGCGCTGAAATTTTCCCCATTGCACATATGAACAACATTTCGACGATCACCACCATTTACGAATTGGTGCCCGAACCCAAAACTTTTTTACTTTGTTTTACCATTTCTAACCCCACAAACAACGGCGACTAGCTCCTAATGTGCATAATAAATGCCTGTATCAATCATGTCCCGCTTACACACATCTTTTTATCGTAGTAGAGCGGACCCTGAGATCTCTTACCTACCTGTAATTCACCGGAACAAATGTCCATGGGTATTCCACCATCATCCATCCTCCTAAGATGTCCTAAGCATCTAAGTCTACGAAGACTGATCACGGAATAATATGTCACACAACCTGATCTTTCCAATACTTCAGTATTTGCGATTGTGTATTGCCACTTAATACCAAGTATTCTTCGCAGACACCGCATATGAAAGCTGTTTAAACGTTTCTCTTGTTATGAGTAAGTTGTCCAAGCTTCACTGCCATAAAGAAGAGTACTAAGGACACAGGCTTGATAGACAAGGACTTTTGTTTTGACAGTTAGCTTCCCATTCCCCCAGACTTTTTGTTAACCTGTTCATTGTTGTTGCTGCCTTACCAATCCTGATTTTGATTTCCTGATCTAGGGATAATTTGCTATTTACCTTTGATCCTAGATATGTAAAATAGTCTACTATCTCTAGTTCGGCGCAGTCAGTAAAGATTGAGGACACCCCATGTGCACCTTACGACATAATCTGTGTCTTCTTTTTGCTAATTGTTAATCCAAATTTAGAACACGCATTGGAGTATGCAGATAGTAGACGTTGTAATTCTTCCTCAGAGTTGGTCGTAATCATCTGCAAACATGATGGTAATCATCATCAGCAAAAAGCACCTCTCTGATCAGTATCCTCCTAATTTTGGTCTTGGCCTTCAATCTCTGAGCCTTGTAGAGACAGCCATCTGCGCGTGAGTGAAAGTATATACCACCTTCCTGATCACGAAATGCATATTTCAGTAGAACTGTAAAGTATATTCCAAAGAGGGTGGGAGCTAGTACACAACCTTGCTTAACTCCACTCTTGATTTCAAACTATTCAGAAGCTGCACCATCAAACTTGATTATACCCTTCATGCCTGTGTGGAACGATTCCACAATGGACAGAAGAGTTGGTGGGCAGCCAATCTTCTTTAGTGCCTTGTACATACACTCACGACTGACCAAATCGAATGCCTTTGTGAGGTCGATGATGGCAATAAACAGTGTTGATTCTGTTCACTGCATTTTTCATGCATTTACGCAATGAGAATATCATATCAATGGTAGATTGGTTCTGACGAAAGCTACACTGCGATTCGGGGTAAGCTTGATCTCCTGGGACTTGAAGTCTGCGCATAACAATTATGGAAAATGCTTTCCCAACAATATACAGAAGTGAGACACCCCTATAGTTGTTGCAATCGCTCTCATCCCTCTTGTTCTTGTACAGTGTTATGATTCCGGAATCTTTTAAACCACGTGGGACTTGTCCTTCCTTCCAGCATATATCTATTATATATATATATATCTATTCCTATAGTGAAATCCTACCCTAACCTGGAGCCTTTCTAGATGCAAGTTCATTTATAGCACACTTAACTTCTGTTATAGTGGGAAGTGTGTCCAGGTGGTCAAGAGTTGGCAGGGCCTCTATGGCGTTGAGAGCATTAACCGCTAGTTAGGTCTCGCTTGAGTAAAGCTCCAACTAGTGCTCGACCCATCTATCCATCTGCTGTTTCTTATCAGTGATGATTTCTCCAGTCAAGGTTTTCAGCGGTGCACTTCTTTTGATCATTGGACCACATGCTTTCTTTATCCCTTCATACATGCTTCTGATGTTTCCCATATCACTTGCATTTTGAATAGACTCACATAACTTGATCCAATAGTCATTTTCACACTGCCTAGTAGCCTATTGCACATCCTTCCTAGCTATATTCAGCTCATTGAGAGCGTTGTTCTTTCCTTGTTTCTTAAAAGGATTATCCTCTTTTTATCAATAAAGGTCTGCAGTGTCTGGCTGTTTGCCGGAAACCAGTGTCGCTGCATATACAGTGATAATGCTGGCAAACCCACCAGAGGTTGCCAAGTTGAGAAATAATAGTTTTTCATTACCCACAGCTGGAATTTCAATCATTCCTAGTAGCGAATTTTTCACTGCAAAGCCCACACCATGTTGCCTTTTTTCTGCCTGCTGTCTACACTTTCAAAAACAAAAGGTGTACTTGTTTTCCCCTAGTGATCCTTCAGCGTGGCGTGTCTCCTGCATGCCAGCAACATTAATGATAAGACGATTAAGTTCGGCATCAATCACAGCCGTTTTTCTCACATCGTCAATATTTGTAAACGTAAAAAAAAAAAAATAACGGATAAAGAAAATAACAAGTTGATGGAACGCAGAAGTAAAGAAAGTTGTAAAATTCAAAAAAGAAAAATATAAAAAGTGGTCGAAGAGCAAACAAGAATGCGATTACATAGAATATAGAATAGCTAGAAGACATGTACAGAGAGAAAAACATAATGACTGGGAGGAGTATGGAGAAACTAAATAAAAATCACAAGGAGGCAACTAGAAACTTCTATAAAAAGATAAGTGCAATTAGAACCAGAGGAGACCCAACTGAAATAATTAACAGCAAAAATGGAGAACCAATAAGTGAACGAAAACAAATCCTAATAAGATGGAAACAGTACTTCGAACAACTTCTCAACATTCCATCAGATGTCACAGGAATTCAAGAAACCGATACTGATGCCACCAAAGAACTAGAAAAACACATCCTGAAAGAAGAAATTATAGAAGCCATCAGATTAGCCCCATTGAACAAATTACCATGGCAAGATGAAATACCAAATGAACTAATTAAAGCAGCAAGAGAAGTAGGAACAGCTTGGCTGCATAGACTATTCAACCATGTTTGGGTAGAACACCAGACATCACGAGACTGGGGAAACGCTATAATTATCCAAATTCGGAAAAAAAAACAAAGGCAGCAAAAGAGACTGCACACAATAAAGAGGCATTTCATTGTTGAGTCACACTGGGAAAATATTTTGCAAAATTCTTGAAAAAAAGACTACGAACTATTATAGAACCCCAGCTAAGCTAATCACAACTTGGAGTTAGGAAAAACAAAGGATGCACAGATGCCATTTTTGCTCTTAGACAACTTATAGAAAAATCAATCGAATTCAGTGAAACACTCTACTTAGCCTTTGTCGAACAAGAAAAGACATATGATAGAGTAGATAGAAACAAGCTGTGGGAAATCCTTAAACAATATGGCGTGAGTACACATCTAACAAATATATGTAGAAGCTTATACAACAGCAGTGAATGCATAGTGAGAGCAACTGGAGGACACTCAGAACCCTTCATCATAAGATCTGGAGTACGATAAGGTTGTGTCTCTTGTTTATAACATATATAAACAGCATATGTAAAGAAAGAGGCCAAACGGAGACCGCAAGAACACCGAGAACACAGAAGAATAACCATCTGCAAATCTAACCATTCGAGAACTCCTTTTTGCGGACGACCAAACACTAAAAGCAGAATCAGAAGGTGAATTACAAGACCACATGAATAGTCTAAACGAAATGTGTAGGGAACATAACATGAAAATTAGCAAATGTACAACAAAGGTATTGACTATGGCTAAAGAAGATAAAACAACAACGATTCACCTAAACGAACATCCCTTGAAACAAGTAAAGAGTTTCAAGTACCTAGGAAGTATAATATCATCGTAAATAAGAAGACGAGATAGAAAATAGGTGCAATAAGGCAAATCATCTCATTGGACAAATGGCACCAATACTAAAGAACAAACATGTATCAATAACTACTAAGAAAGCACATTACAACACAATCTTCCTGCCAACTCTATGCTACCAATGCCAAACTGGACAATGACAGAAAACAAGAAAAGAAATATCACAACAACAGAAATGAGGTTCCTGAGAAGAATACTCGACGTATCAAGAAAAGATACGATCAGAAATGAAGAAATCAGGACTAAAGTGGGGGTTAAAGCAGCACTAGATTTTATCAGAAAGCAGCAAGTCAAATGGTTTGGCCATGCAAGTAGGTTACCAGTCAACAGCATGCCACAACAAGCAATGATGTACAGACCAGATGGAATCAGAGGAAGAGGCCGACCACGTAAACGTTGGACGGAGGGAATAGCAGAGTCCATGGGAATATCGATATATGAAGCCCATAATCGGGCACTCTCACGAAGTTTATACTTCACCTCGACACCGCAAGGTACAAGAGGAACATGATGAGATGAGATGAGAGATGGGAATATCGATAGATGAAGCCCGTAAGTGGGCACTCTCCGGCTGTTTATACTTCACCTCGACACAGCAAGGTACAAGAGGAACATGATGAGATGAGATGAGATGAGTTAATATTCGTCAGGTCATTGGCAAATTCTGGACACATGGTTCTTATGTTCTAGGTTGCAAGCCATAGCTTGACATTTCTTTTTTTCTTTTCTTTTTAGTAAAACCTTGTGCATTGGTTGTACAGCCAGCGATTCAGATTTTGTCCTTTATATATATTGCAAAAACATATATTTATGATTAAAAAAAAAAAAAAAAAACTAATTGACACGAAAATGTTCCTTTTATTTAGGATGTGATGCAAATGGGAAATGTTACCCTCTCGGAGAAACAGACTTCAAAAACTGTTCAGTGTTGAACTGTTCCAATTTAGCGAGGGGAGACGAAATGCCCTATCAGGCTATTATAGAATCAACGAGTAAGTGACAATTGCTTTCATTTCACAAGTTCAGACACCGCACCTGTCACAACAAGCCGGGAGAAAAATAAACCAGTTGTAAAATTCTCAAAATAGCAGATACTGATCAATGTAACTGTGGAATTGGTCAAATTATATACAGTCAAGTGTCACAGGAGCTTATATCATAACCATATAAAAGGATAGTGTGGTAAATATCGATTCGATTCTAAATTTGGCTGCAGACTCGTAACATTCATCCATCAAGACTTCTGAAGAAGAAGAAGAAGAAGAAGAAGAAGAAGAAGAAGAAGAAGAAGAAGAAGAAGAAGAAGAAGAAGAAGAAGAAGAAGAAGAAGAAGAAGAAGAAGAAAAGAAGAAGAAGAAGAAGAAGAAGAAGAAGAAGAAGCAGAAGTAGAAGAAGAAGAAGAAGAAGAAGAAGAAGAAGAAGAAGAAGAAGAAGAAGAAGAAGAAGAAGAAGAAGAAGAAGAAGAAGATGCATACCAATAACAGATGTTTGCAATTAGCATACACCCAATTATGCAACGCTTTCATAACCCTTCTATAATCTGCATTCCGCCATCCTCGCAAATTTTCTTTCAAGAGTCCAAACACGTACAAGTTTGATAGCGCAAAGTCTGGACTGCATGTTGGATGTTTCAAGACGTCAAATTTTAGAGTAGGTAGTATATGCATTGCATGTGCAAAGATATGAGGGATATACTGGTCGCAAAATATCTGTCACGAATTTAATGGAGGACATCGACCTACAGATCTAGGACAGAGATCGTTGTTGTGAGAGTCATCGACCTAATGGATCAAAGGCCAGAGATCGGCGGTCTATACCGCTACGATTTTGTTTGATTGTGAGAGCGGGGCCCAGATCGCACAAGATCGGAACGAGTGAATACGAAGGCGGAAGCCCGAGCAATAACGCTCGTTTCTCTTTGAAAGACGGTGAACGAAGTTCCAGGAGCAACGGAAGGAACGATCTCCACTAGAATTGTCTACATCAAAGAAGATTGTAGCATGTTTTTGTACGGGGATCACAAGACGAGAAAAGAGCAGGGGTTGCTTGGTGGGGAGGAAAAACCCATGACGTCCTACAGGCGAAATTCGAGGGAATGAGAATCTAGTTTTAAATTCAGTATACATGTTGGCTTGACACCGGCTGGAGTGTGGATTTATTTCAGTGCCGAAATAGAAATACAAATCACGATGTCTAGGTTGTTTGAAGACAACAGGCATTTTTCCTTGATGGGACTCGGTGGTTTAATTATAGGACTGAAATAGGTTAAAGAAGGTAGTAGTGATGTATATTAGAACTCGAGAATAGTGAACTGGCGTGTGTAACCGTAGTATAGAGTGGCGGCAGCATTAGGCTGAAGGGTGACTTAAGCTGTGTTGATGGGGTGTCATTGCAGTCGGTAGGATAAGTACAATGACATGAGAAGATATTCAGCAGAATTGAGATTGAGTGGGGAGATAAAGGATAGGTCAATGCTAGGATATTATGGTAGGGGAGTCTACTGGGATTTCTGTGCTTTTCCTTTAGCTTTTCTTTCTTTTACCTTGTCTAGGGTAATGTAATAAAGTAAAACATGATGAACTGATTAAAATGTTGGAAGATATCAACACTGATGGAAAAGATTTAAGAATAATAAAGAATATTTACTGGAACCAAGTAGCAGCAATTAAAATGGGAAATAAAGAGGGTAGTTACGAACAGATAAAGCTAGGAGTACGACAAAGGTGTGTCTTGTCACCAGATCTTTTCTCCCTGTATAGCGAAGTAATAATGAGAGAGATCACAGAGATGCCAGGAATACTAGTTGGAGGTTATAATATAAATAATATACGCTATGCAGATGACACAGTATTGGTGGCGGATAATTCAACAGACCTACAACAATTATTAGACGTTGTAGTAACAGAGAGTGCAAGGAAAGGACTCTCCTTGAATATCAAGAAAACAGTAACAATGGTAATATCAAAGAAAATGGTGACACCAAAATGTGACATAGAAATAGAAGGGAAAATCCGTAACCAAGTGGATAATTTTAGATACCTAGGGGCATTTATAACATCAGATGGAAGATGTACAACAGAGATTAGGAGCAGAATAGGGCAGGCAAAAGCCGCATTTCAGAAAATGAAGAGTATCTTATGCAATAAGTCACTATCACTGAATGTAAGAAAGAGAGTGCTGAAATGCTATGTAGAACCAGTTTTGCTGTATGGCAGTGAATCTTGGAATGTAAATGAACAAATTAAGAAGAAATTAGAAGCAACAGAGATGTGGTTCCTGAGACGAATGTTGCGAATTCCTTGGACTGCCAGAGTAACTAACGAGGACTGCCTGAAACAGGCTAACGAAACTAGAACATTATATACAACAATAAGACGGAGACAAACAGCCTTTTTCAGTCATGTGATGAGAAGAGAGGCTTTGGAGAACATCGTAACAACTGGAAAGATCGAGGGGAAGAGAGGCAGAGGTAGACCAAGAGAAGTGATGCTGGATGGATTGAGAAGGTGGCATGGAGGAATATCAGCAGCAGAGTTGATCCAGAAAACCAAGACCGAGATCTATGGAGAGCCATGAACGCCTACGCCAGCCGGCACGGCACTTGATGATGATGAGGGTAATGTGCTGAACTACTCTGTCTTATGCCAGAGCGTAGCTCTAGGATGATATAGAGGTTACAGACTGGATATGGCCTTAGACCTACATTCACATAGAGTGGGTCTGAGTTGAGTTTCTCTCACCGGGTGTTATTTCTTCGACAGGTTCCATCCATTTGAAAGTGAAAGTAGTTCCCAATCTGAGAAGAAGCAATTGGTCATACTCTGGTGCAGTGCTAACTGATATCAAGCTGTGAACCCTATTTAGCAAGAAGGTCAGACAAGTGCTGAGCTAAAATTAAACATTCAAAATAAATCACTAGAAGTGAGGTGCTCAATGAAGGTATTCCAAACAACCAGAGAAGTATGAACTGTAATATTTACTCTAAGCCACAGAGAAAGGAAAAGACTATCATTAAAATTTTCCTTGAGTGACAAACCGCAGTGTATAGGCGATATATGGTTGAACCGGTGTTTATATTCTTCAATACGTGGACTATATTACCGACCGGTATATCGTATTTGTAGAACTAAATGACACTAAGTAACAGACAACAATGTGCCAGCGATATATTTTTTCCGGACAGTGGTTGTGTTCGTCCATACCTGAACTATAAACAATACCGAGTTACAGACAGTGTAGAAAATACCAGAAACGAACTAAATACATTACGCAGTGGTGATCAGACATTCAAACGTGCACGGATATATTGGAAGTCCACATTCGGTCGAAGAGACGCATCATCTGGTGAGCTACTTCCAGTTCTGTGCTATGTGAAGTCGAATGGCTGTATCATGATGACAACTGTGATGCTGATCCTAGACTAAACTATCCTGTCTCGCATTCACGATAGACTACACTACATATCTCCACACCCATACATCGCACACACAAATAACACTGTTCTGCATTAAATGTTTTATCATTTTGTTCGAAGCTAGTGTTTGTGGGGGTATATGCTTAAGGAATGCGAAGAGGGGTCTTATCTGGTGGAAAGAGAGAGAGAGAGAGAGAGAGAGAGAGAGAGAGAGAGAGAGAGAGAGAGAGAGAGAGAGAGAGAGAGATAGTGATCAAAAGACTCATAAAAGGGGGTTGTCGTGTCTTACTTTAAAGTGTCGTCCCTGGAGTGAGGGGAGTCAACACCCACATTATATTTTACCCCTTTTCAATATCTTGGAGAATCCACTAGCTTCCATCCAACACACTCCTTCGGTTCATGGACACCTTTTCCTCTCTCTCTCTCTCTCTCTCTCTCTCTCTCTCTCTCTCTCTCTCTCTCTCTCTCTCTCTCTCTCTCACTGTCGTACTATGCCCCCTCTCATTCTTCCCCAACGCAACATATTCAACAACTCTTGCTTCCAACAATTAATAAAGATTAATTTATTGAAAGAAAAAGTGTAATGTACGTGAGACGTGTATGTGAAGAAAATGTGTGTTGTGTATTCTAATGTAAATGTAGAGGTCAGACTACAAAGTTCATGATCAGAGTCCACTCATCATGGCAAGGATTACACGACGTCACAAGAATCAGCACAATGGACCTCACCAAATGCCGCGTCTCTCCCGCCAGACATGTCCTCCTCCAGGAGCCCTGATAACCATGAGGTCTGATTCCCATTCAAATCTACAGTCCGGGAACGATACTATTTTTGTTCCTAACAAAAAAAAAAAAAACTGTTCCTAATAGTTTATAGAAACTGAGACCACACAATTCCTGCCCAGTGAAAAGTGGAACACTGTCCCCTGAACATGACGTTTTTCCTTCTTGCGAAATGTTCTACAGTTTTCACTCTCAAAACAGTCATTGTATCTAGACTCAAATAGAACTCTTAATTTTCCAGATAACGTCTTAATGTTATGATTTCTTTGATACGTGGAACAACCACTCTCCAATGTTTTGGTTTCATGTAATGTGAACATCAATCCCTACTGTTCTAGTAATAAGTGGACTGAACATCCATCACCACTGGTATATTCACGAATGGTATGAAAATCAAAACCCATTTCTACGTTGATATCCACAGGTAGTGTGAAATCTTCTTAGTAATGTTCTCAATATTTATCCTGTGGGATACTTATACCATTCAGCTCCACCGAGCAATGTTTATCAACTTCTTCTAGCATAGGCTCATTGAGAAAGTTGCTGGCCAATCTTCCTGCACCAAAAATTATCCGAGATCTGATTTTTCAATGGTTCTGTGTTCTTCATCCCAACCAGAGGGAACCTTTAAAATATATAACACAACTGGTGATAGCCTCCCCGTCACTGATCCCTATTAGATCATCGTGGGCCATCGGCCTTGCTCAGAAAAATACAGTGTACCTAACTCTGTCAGGGACAGATGAACTCAACACATTGGTTTTCATCAGGCCAAGACAAGAAAAAAAAAAAAAAAACAGAATGCGGAACCCCGCCCACCAGGGAGCACCCACTGGAATATCCCAATTATCCCCCATTACTCAATTCTCAAATAGTAGAGCTTATCAACACTTCACTACTCTATTTTCAACTAACAGAGTTAATCATCACTTCACTACTCTAGCTAGTTTCAACCATGCTACTGCCTAAATTAATTAGGACTAATTATACAATATGGCTAATTATACAACCTTAGGCAACACCGCAGTTCTATACATTTGCCATGACAGGCACGTGCAAAATTAAATCCACTTAATTCGCACACGATAGACATTATTACAATCCATAACTGCAGTGCCAAAGCACTTCTGCCTAAATCAACTGTCTGAGTTACATTGTGTCACCCAATCATGTTTTTGTCCAAGAGCCTTGAATTGTTCACGTGACGTTCCTTTGATGTCAATACAACAGATGGTTTCATGGGGCACATTATCTCCAGAATCTTATCTCCCTTGTGTTTAATCAATGTCAGAGTTGTCTTTTCTTGTTTTGACACCCAAAACGAACCCGCGTTTCTGCCTTGTCTGAATCCGCGTCTCAACAACAAGCCGCCAATTCGTTTTGATGTCGGAAACTTCTCAAGGTTTCCCGTCCGTTCCTATCTCGCCGACTAGAAGTAAACAGATGCAGCTGCGAACTCAGACTGTTTTTCCTGTACCGGTTAAAAACAAGTGTGGCCTTGAAAACACGTCGTGAATAAGACTGTCTGTATTATCATCATCTGGTTAATCCACTGTGATGTTCATGACAGGGGTGTGTAGACAAAGTTCCGGCAAAAGACCAAAACTCTTGAAAAGGGAATTTAAAAAGGAATTTAAAAGGTGTGCTTGTTGATTCTACTTTTCCCCTAGGGACAAAAAGTGACAATATCAATACACTTGTTGAGAGAAGTCCCCAGGCTTTTTGATCGTATCGTGGGCTTCAGTTTGTTCAAAGGTATATCACTGCACGAACACCATTCACGGTATCGTCCTTTTCCTGTGAATACATGAATATATCCATCCATCCATCATGTGCCATGCCGGTAAGCGTGGGCGGTCATGTTCTGCCATCTCACTCGATCACCAGAGTCATGGATCAGCTCCGTGTTTCTGTCTCGACCATGCCACAAGGCTAAGCCATCCAGGTACTTGCTTCTAGGTCTTCCCCTTGGTCTGTTCCCCTCGATCTTACCAGTTGTCACCAAATTCTCCAATCCATTTCTTCTCATAACATGCCCAAAGAATTTTGACTGTCTACGTCTAATTTCTCTAATCAATTTACGATCTTCATTTGTTTCTTCAAGGACTTGTACATTGGTCTTTCTGGCTGTCCATGGTATTCTTTGCATGATTATATGGGCCCGTGATATCTCAGAACATGATCGTGATGATATTTCCAGCGAATTCTTGCGTGTTGATTTTGTTTTAAAATTATTATTTCATTGTTATTTATTTTTTAATTATTTTTTTTAAATGCATTATATTAACCTTTAAACAACTTACGTTTCCACCTCATCGACTGTGTCTTCCTCGCTGGTTTGTAATTGTTGTTGTTTGTCCATCAATAATGGTGATGACCATTCATTTCATCCTGTGTGGTTGAAAGTATGGAACACGATGATATGAAGGCGAGCTGCGTGGTCTCGAGTTATAGTGTCCGCCTCGAATGCTGGAGGTCCCGGGTTTAAGCCCCGGTAAAGACCGGAATTTATTTCACGTGGACTTCTAGTAATAAAATTTCCCCTGGTCTCTGGGTAGTGAGATCGGACGTCCGTATATATTGTTGCTCACTTAAATAATCTCTTGGCAGTTGGAAATTGAAAAAAGAGTCGCCTAACGGCAATGCCCGGGCAAAATTTCGAGTTAAAAATCTACCCAAAGTATTTCAGGATCCTCGCCGGTGCTACGGAGCTCGTGCACTGAGATGAGTTTCTCCAGACTCAGGTTTGACTTAGGAGGAGATCGGAGCACTTATGGGTTACACCCGTGTGCCGAGATTTTGATCCATCAACTAAACTAAAGTAACTAAACTAAACTAATTGAAATTATGGAGCCGTGATTCTAAGATGGCTGATATGGCCTATTTTGGCTCGAAATGTTTGACGTTCCAGGAGGAGGATCTCCTGCAGTGGTTTTTCTGTCCAGCTTGTTCTTCACAGCTCTTGCAGTCCTGGTTGCTTCACAAGTGACTGCACCCTTATATAATGGTGTACGCCACGAATTACTGTCTTTTTGCCGCAGTCTCCCAGGTGTCAAGATGAATTCAAAAAGCTTTCAGTGAGATTTTAAGAATTTCTATAAATCGTTTCCTTTGGCCGGCTTGGGAGCGTTTACCACAACGCAGCTCGCTGTAAACAATTCTGGTTTGTAATGATGCATCCACGAACCGTCTCCTGTCACAATTTCACGAAAAAACGTGTCTTCTTCTCGAGCATGACGGTCCAAATACTCCTGACAAATCGTTTCCCCTGCCCGGTTGTGATCTGCACACATGCGTGGGAATCAATTGAAAAACAGTGAGGAACATCTGCAACACGAATAACTTGTCTGATTGTCTGTAATTATTCAACCATCTTTTCCCATTGCTTATTACATTCCCATTTTGTTCAATCTCCTTCTTCTTATAGGTCATTGTTGTGCCGTTGTTGATTATGTCTGCCCACAACCTCCTTTTCGTGTACTATCAAATACTTCTGATAAAGATGTTTCTCCATGACACTATGTCAACATGTCAAACATCATCTCTCTCAATCTTCTCCTGCCTGTCCGCCAAATTACCCGTTATGACGGTTTATCCAAGCTCCCCTTCCACGTGAAGCGCCAAAGGAATGTGGAGTGTCCTCTTCTGATGCGAGTAACTAGTTACCCTTATAAGATAACGTCTTCGGAGATATCTGCCCCACTATTTTTATCCATACGCGGTGTTCTCATCATTATTCGATTACATCACATCTCGGCAGTCTTTACATCATTATTGTGGAGTTTTATCCATCCATCATGTGCCATGCCGATTAGCGTAGGTGGTCATGTTTTGCCATCTCACTCGATCACCAGAGTCGTGGATCAGCTCCGTGTTTCTGTCTGGACCATGCCACGTGGCCATGCCATACAGATGATATCGCAAAACATAATGTTCTTGGTATCTGCGAAGAAGGTAGTTTGCTATTGCTTTCCTTATTAGCAGTAACCATACTGGTCAATGACCGTAGCCATTGTCTCCTAAATAAATAAAGAGAGAGATCCTCTGCCTACTGTCGTGAAGCTGGCGACCATAACCCTCAACTATATGTCGGCTGCTCTTCAACCTCACCCACCACCTGAACACATGGCTTCTCGTAACTCTAATCGGGAGGTTAAACGGGTACTCTACCTTGACCAAGGTTGTCCTGTAGGCTAGCGAAATAACGAACGAACGAACGAACTTTATTTTCAAAGGGTAACAAATAGGGCATAGTGGAGGGAAGGAAGCACATTACTTCTCCTTTGATAGGGGATACCCCTATCCCGCCACCCCTCTGTACATCAGGAAAGGCTCAATATAGCTCTTAAGAACGCCTTTCCCCACCTCGTTTGACAATTAGATATGTTCCAAATAATGTTTTTCATCTTGTGAATTGTGCTATTGCTGGGCTATTCTAAATTTAATTCCCTTAATGTACCTTCCATTTGCTGAGATTAAAGCAATTTAATACATTACTGCATGACTTATTTATGTACACTACAATAATGTTTGTGGCACTTGATGATGATGATGAAGACTAACTTCAAACTCAGTTAATTCAGCTATATATGTGATACCTAGGTTGCCACATTGGGGACACGGAACCATGTCTTCCCGAGGGGTCCTTCTACTATAAGAATGGCTGCGAACTCCATGTCTGTAACAGAACATCGAAATACACAGTGGCTCTCGTGTTTCAGAACGAAAGTATGCTAGTGTGTTTTAATAATTTTTTTTTAATGCGCATATCCTTTACAGAACATCGCTGTCAACATCAGCATCTTTCAGCTGATTGTTGATTTCTTGGCAAGATTACGCTCAGTAGTTTACCATTGCTTTCTGAGCTTCCGGCTCACTTATCCCGCAAGTCACCAACACGGGTAGAACTGCTTCCAATTCTCGCGCGCAGCGTTACCCTGCGTGGATAAACGGGATTACGGAGAAAGTCGTGTAACTCATCGGCCAAAGAAACCGGCGTTTTTATGCTGCACCATCCACAACATCATTTTCATCACTACATGATGAACCAACGTGCCTTTCAGGAACTTTGTACTTCAACACAACTAATCCCCAACATAACAAATCAGTATGTCTCCTGATGTTTTCGATACCAACATGATTGACTGTCACTATTCTTATTTCATTGTTTATCCCTGTATCTTTCGCTATACATTTTACTGTTGTTACAGTATGTTCCAGTTCTTCTATACTCATAAAACATACATACAAACACATCCTGGGACCAGCCCACTTCCCCCCCCCCCCCCCCCCCCCCGCCAAAAAAAAAAAAAGCACAACAACTGTTTTGATGAAAATTCTGAAGACATTAACCACTTGCTGGCAGAAAAACGCCTTCTCTACAAGGCATACAAGGCGATCCGAGGTCAACATAAAAAGGATGCCTTCAACAACATCCTGAGTAATGCAGCATAAACTTCGGCACGTGCGGAACTCCTGGCTGAACAATCAATCTCCCGCGACTGAAGGCTTTGGTGACATACATGATATGACAATCTTCTATAACTCACTAAAAGTAGTTTATGGCCCCACATCACACTGCATAGTTTCCCTCCTTAGTGCAGATGGAGGAACACTAATTACTGACAAGAAACAAATCCTCCAACGCCGAGCAGAGCATCTTAGCAACATCCTAAATGCAACCTCTTCTTCGATGACGAAACAATCAACTGCCTTCACCAATTCCCCACTAACGATAATCTCGCTGACTTACCATCCATAGTGGATTTTATTTTATTTGATTTAACTTTATTTTCGAAAGGGTCACAAATTGGGCACGCAGGCCCTCTTACATTCGGCCCTTCCAATCACTCATCTTTAGTTCATCAATAGTGAATGATAATTTCACATAGGAGAAATTCACATGTGGTTCATGTGAATGTAAATATAAACAATGCATATTACCATGTTATGAGACACAGTCCCCCACCCACACATCCCGCAGTAGCCACACACCCACCCACCACATTCCCCACCCACCCACACACACCCGACCCACACACACCCCCATGTACACATATCATCCCCACCCACCCACCCACCCATCCCCCACCCACACACATCCCCCAATGCACACACTCACCCACCGACACATCCTTCATCCATCAACCCACACACCCCTCAGACATCCAGCCAAACACACATACTCACAACCACACATTCCCCACACATATGCCCACCAACCCACACAACTTGCACCAACCCACACGCATATCCCGCACCCACCCAAACGAACATCTCGCACCCACCCACACACATTCCCACCCACACAATCCCCCACCCACACAATCTCCCGACACACACCTACACATACATCCCCCATGCACCAACACATCCCCCACCAACACACATCTCCCCACACACACACACACACACACACACACACACACACATCACCCAGCCATCCCCTAACCCGCACACTCACCCACCCACATATCATCCTAATTCAATCACTGTAGGGATCTACAAAACAGGTAGACCGATTCTGATAGAGCGTATTCACAAAGATTTTCAAACATTTGGGAAAACGAGACTATGCCACAAGATTTAAAGGATGCGTCAATAGTCCACCTATACAAACGTGAAGGACACCGCCAATCCTGTGACAACCACCGAGGCATCTCCTCGCTCTCAATGGCACGGAAGATACTCGCCATAATTCTCCCCAATCGCCTCACAACCCATCTCGACCAAGGTCTTCTTTCTGAGAGCCAATGTGACTTTAGAAAAGAACGAGGAACTGTTGACATGATTTACTCCGCTGCAAGGCAGTTGCAAAAGCAATGTCAGGAACAGAACTGCGAAATGGTTTCTATCTTTATTGATCTTACGAAGGCTTTTGATACAGTCAGCAGAGAAGGAATTTGGAAGATTATGGCGAAATAAGGTTGTCCACGACTACGACTGGTTTTCCAAATAGTGCGGCTGTATCATGATGATATGCAGGCAAGAGTAGAGAAAATGGTGAATTCCCTGAGCCCTTTCTGTCACCAATGTAGTGAAGTAAGACTGTGTCCTGGCACCAACACTGTTCAGCCTCACGTTTTCAGCTATGCTGACCAATGCCTTCGAAAACTTTGTTGATGTTGAACACGTGACTGACTGACTGACCAGTGGCCTGTTAACATAAGAAACTAGCACCATATACCCAATACAGCACAGAGCGTGATCACCGGTCATTGGTTTCTTTTACTGCAGTGGCTCCATCTATCGTACAACCGCTGTTATTACTTTCCGGGCAACCGCTGTGGTAAAATAGTTCTTGAATACGATCTACGTGGACTGAAACACATTTATACATGTGCTGATATTTTGTTCGCGTGCTTTGAAATCGATCGTAGTCAACACTGGACTTATTGTTGCGTGTGGGTCAGCTTTTCCTATTACTAGGGTCCCTCGTGAAGAGTCAAACCACTTGAACTTCTGAGGTACTTGTAATTTACGTCCCCAAGTTAAGAACGAGACGACATCACGTTAATCCAATTAACTAGTGTAGCCATGAACCCGCTACCTCACTATCAGACCAGCATGACGTTTAAGAGGAGGCGATCTTTTCCATTTGGCTATTACATGCACATAGTACGATACTCACCAGGTAGTTGCTGTTTTCATGGGGTTAAATATGACGATGGGCAAGAATTCACCCCTCGTGGAGCACCATGTTTGACGTTCACGTGTTCCCAGGGAGTTGTGACCTTACAAAAAGAGGGTAAATTTATTTTTCTGTTAACTCCTGAGTTATGAGACTGTGCTACTACTAGGCGTGACCACCGGGTAGGGGATGGTGGAGTTGCCTCTTGATACTGTGTCTAGAAATTAGCTATGAATGTGTTAAATAAGCGGGGAGCGTTGTGTGTGATATTCACTGGCACAGGAACGGAGGATAATGGGGACGACCCGTTGCCGTGAAGTTGGAACTGCGACTCACTAACTAACTAACTAACTAACTAACTAACTAACTAACTAACTCAGGAACGAACGAACGAACGAACGAACGAACTGACTGACTGACTCACTGACTGACTGACTGACTGACTTACTGACTGACTGACTGACTGACTGACTGACTGACTAACTAACTAACTAACTAATTTTAACTAAGCAACGTGGACCACCACAAGCAGTGGTCACTGAGAGGAGGCGAGTCAGTTGGTAAGGCAGCTATCTCTGTAACATATCTCACATCTCAATGAAGTTGTCATTCGTTGGCAAGAGTCGCCATATATATAATCCCCCCCCCCCCCCCTGCTGTCTTGCAAGGTCTGTCTCACTAGACAAAAGCTAGTGGAGATAACTATACACACCGGCGGAAGGCAAGGGGAAGCTACCTCTGTATGTTCCCAAGACATACATGCCTCTAAATAAAATATGTCAAGATAACGACATTAATGGGCGATTAAAGTGTTGTCTCTTCGTCCGGCACGGACCAATATGTGCTGCAGATGATGCCCGGTCGTCATCAAGCTACAGTATGCACATTAAATGTTACTAATAATGTAAATGTTGCAACACGGAATATCAGAGCATTTAACCAGAAAGGAAAGTTAGAAAACATCAACAATGAAATGGAAAGAATGAAGATACATACATTAGGTGTTTGAGAAATGTGATGGCCTGGGGAGGAGGGGGGTATTTAAATGAGCATATACTTAAGGAGGGAAGAATTAAAAAGGAGAAATTGGCATACATTTGTATCAGATGAGTGCTACGACGGTTACAGGATTTTGAAAAATCTCAGATGATTTATTATTAGTGACAATATATGGTAAACATCTGAATATTACCATAATACAAGCATATATGGAAACAGCAGACAGGAAAGATATACATACACGCACGCACGCACACACGCACCCACGCACTAACGCACCCTCCCACCAACCCCCCCCCCCTCCCCCACACACACACACAAATACACACACACGCATACATACATACATGCATACATACATACCTACCTACCTACCTACACACAGACAGACAGACAGACAGACAGACAGACAGACAGACAGACAGACAGACAGACAGACAGACAGACAGACAGGCAGGCAGGCAGGCAGGCAGGCAGGCAGGCAGGCAGGCAGGCAGGCATGCATGCATGCATACATACATACATACATACATACATACATACATACATACATACATACATACATAATGTCCTTTGTTGCAGGGTGTGAAGCAGATGGGACTTGTTACCCACCGGGACTAAGCCGACTGAAGAACTGTTCAGTGTTGTCATGTCCCAGGTTAAATGGGTCGAATGTAATATATAATCGCGCTGTTACAAGTAAATTGGGTAAGTGGCATGTGCGTTTCTCTTATGCGGTGAGACTTTGCACATGTCATAACATACTTTTAATAATGAAGGAGAAGCAGCGGCAGCAGTAGTAACTTCAGTAGAGAAAAAAGAAGAAGAAGAAGAAGAAGAAGAAGAAGAAGAAGAAGAAGAAGAAGAAGAAGAAGAAGAAGAAGAAGAAGAAGAAGAAGAAGAAAAAGAACAACAACAACAACAACAACAACAACAACAACAACGACAACAAAAACAACAACATCAACAACAACAACAACAACAACATCAAGACCAGCAACATGAAACATTAGGTGAAGAAGAAGGTGCCAATTAGTAAACCGTTTTTGGCGTGGCATTGCACCAATTATGTATGGCGTTCAGAACAACGGTATTGTTAAACCTGGCAAATTTTATTAAATGACTATTGACTGTTCACGGCCGGGTCAGCCATACCCAGTCGTCACCCCAAATAATTTAATAGGCTATGGAGGACTTACATTGAACGCTGTGGTATTGCATCGAAAAATAATAATTTCCCCCAGACTATACTAAACACACACACACACACACACACATACACACACACACACACACACACGTACATATCACCCTCGTCAGCATGCTTTCTGAGTCAGTTACACTCACGATGTGTGTGTGTCGTATTCTCCATCCAGCGGAGAGCCGCAGTGACTGCCGCCACTTCCATTCTTAAGCTGGATGTTATGGTATCATATGCCAGGCTCTCCTGCCCCAAACATCGACCATTAGCTTTGGCTATGAACCCCCAGCCACTTCTCTCACCTCTTGACACCAAACCATCTGTGTAGATAATCACATCACTCGAGTGAGCATTGTCCTGAATTAGTTGCTGGATTTCCACTTCCGTGGCCCCTGCTGGCCACTCCCTGCACTCCCGTCTTAATGTGATAATAACTCTGCACAAGTCTGACTGCTCCGCTGGCACTCTGACCCACTCCTCTCCACGCCTAATGTTCTCCAAGGGGCACACCTATCTGATCAATCCATGAGCCATGAGCCATCCATGATTTCCCTCTTATCAGTCGTTGACACTTAACTGCGTCCAGCGCCTCATGCAGTGGGTGGTCTGTGTCTGCAGCTACTCTGAGGTATGCCTTCGCCTGCATCACCTTGAGCCTACCAGCAACAGTCGGCAGACCAAGGATGTAACGCATACACACTACTGGGGTGTCTCTAGTGCATCCAAGAATGACCCGCATAGCTTCGTTCTGTATGCGCTCTAACTTCACCAGCTGACTCTCTGAGACAGTGAGCAGACCTAATCCATAATCAACTACTGAGAGGATCAAGTGCTGGTATAGTGTGAAAAGCATTCTCTGCTCTATGTCCATTGCAGCCATAGTTTTAGATGCATTGAGTCCCTTTTGAGATCTTGTCACGACCGTCTCCACATGGTCCTTGAAAGATAGGCTCCTGTCAAATGTGATTCCCAGATACTTCAGTTTGTTCTCTCTGCTGACATTTCTACCATCTATCGCGAGGCTTGGGACATCAGCTCTTACAATCCTGTTGTCCATAGAGCACCACAAAACAGCCGACTTTTCCGGGTGGATGACAGCACTCATTTCTGTGCACCAGTCAATCACTTTATCTACTGTCACCTGTAACTCCTGGGCTGTTTGCTCCCTATCTCTCACCTGCCTATATGCAAGAATATCATCTGCACATGTTAGTATTCTTCCAGTGCTTCTAGGTTTGCAATCTTGCTCGTATACACATTAAAGAGCACCGGTGAGACTGCAGATCCCTGTGGCAGTCCCGGGGTTAAAATATGTGGCTCTGAGGTCCATGCGCCCAGACGGAGTGAGTGCAACCCAACGAGAGTAAAGGACGGCTGCTATCCAGTTCACCAACCAGGGATTGACCCCCTTCTCCATAAGTGCGGTCATCAAAATATCATATTGAACTCTATTGCATGCATCCTCGAGATCAAGCGCTACCGCCATCGTTTCATGTCTACTCTGGAACCCCTCATAAACATCAAAGGCAAAATGTGGCTGCATTTGACCAGGTATCTTTTCCTGGCCTGTAGCTCCCCAGGCCTCTTGGAAGAAGCTTCCCCCTTTCCAAAAAATCCTGCAGCTTAACAGCGACTATCTTCTCTAAAACCTTCCCAAATGTGTTTTGAAGGGTGATGATCCTAAAGCCGCTAAGCTTTGACTGATCCTTGAATGGTTTTGGGAGAGGGATGAGATAGCTGTGCACCCAGTCCTGCGGTACTGATGCTGTCCTAATGCTCTGGTTAAAGCAGTCGGTCATCTCCTCCAGGTCTGCTTCGCTCAAACCCTTCATGTGGCCATACCTGACCCCATCGGGCCCTGGTGCCGTGTCTTTTGCCTTTTTCAAAATGTGTTTAACATCTTCCACTCGTATCATTTCTTCATACTGCATATTCTTCGTGGTGCCAGATAGCTCCTCTCTAACTGCATCCCTGGTGTCCTCATCATTATGATTGGTCTGCTCTAAAAATCTCTGGAGAAACGCCTCCAATTTCTGTTGTCACGCGCACACCATCATCTTCATAGATTGTTCCCATTGTCATCGGCCGATCTTTTCTCTGCATTTTCCTGTGCAATTCCCAGAATTTTTGCAGTGTTTTATCACCTCCAATCTCCTTCATGAAACAATCCCATTTTGCCGTTTTGGCCTCTGCAGCACATGGCTTGAAAACCTCCACCTTGTCTTTCTTGAAATTTTCCGCTGTGTCCACTTCCTCTCGTGAGCTTCGAAGTGTCTGTCGTACTTTCTTTAGCTGCTTCACTGCAGCTCTCTTTGCTTTCCAAGCATGGTCTACTTCTGGGGTCCACCATGGGGGATGCAAAAAGGGAGTTTTAACAGTCCTGTTGCATGCCCCTTGTCTGAGGCGTCCAAGAAGGCAATCGGTCCACTCATACCGGAAGGTCTTGCGCGCTCTCCCAGCTTTAACTTTCCTGGGTTTAGAGATCAGGACTGAGCATGGCATGTGATCACTCCCATGGTCATTCAAAACATTCCACTTTACATCAAGGACTGATGACTGGGAGACAAGTCAATAGCTGTGTCTGCATCGCCAGGCCTCATTGCCATTCTTGTCGGCCTACCATCATTTATGTAGACCACATCGGAGTCCACCATGGCGTCTGCAAGGGCAATTCCCTGTCGGTTTTCTCCACTACTGTCCCAATCTCTGTTCCTTGCATTGAAGTCTCCACATATGAGTAGCCTATCACCTGGTATAATCACCTAACAATTGAGAATAGCGAATAACCTGATCAGATTATGTCAACATCTGGTTACGTAATGGCACATCTGATGACGGTGATGATGATGATGATAGTGGTTGTGATTACTAGGACTATGATAAATCTGATAACAAATAACTGACAAGAAGGTGTTGCAATATTGCAGGGTGTAAATACGATGACAACTGTTACATCGAGGATGAACTCGTCGCCATCAACTGTTCACACTACGTATGCAAAAGACATTTAAATCCGTTGAGATTCATCCTTGAGAGACGCTCAAACAGCTGTAGGTTATATGTATATATGTAATTGTTTACCTCTGGGTATTAGGGACCATTGGCAATAATATACTCAAACCTCGGAAGAATTCATTACCGACCTTGACATACTTCCAACCAGTAAGAATCTACTGTGTTGGTTCATGACCTGGTTATATCAAAATACGCCCCCGTGCTGATGTCAGGTTCCAGTAGGTGTCTTGCACACCCCACTGATTGTGAACTTATAGAGGGAACGCAAACAGTTGTAACACAGAATCCGTGGAGATGGTTCTTTGATACCGGGTTGAGAGACCAGCCGTAACACCAACCTGACCCCGACAGATGCACATCATTTTCGTAGCCCACCAGACCTCAACATCAGTGTATTGGAAACACAGCAACAGCCTTCATAGGAGCTCAACCACAGAACGACGAACGAATTCACCAACCAACCAACCAACCAACCAACCAAACAACCAACCAACCAACCAACCAACCAATCACCTATCCATCCAACCAATAAGCCAACCAACCACCCAACCAAACACCCAACCAAATACATAATCAACTAACCAAACTCGCGACCAGCCACTCAACCTTTCAAACCAATAGTACAATCAACACAACCAATCAACAAACCACTCACACAAGCAACCAACCTACAAACCAGTCAATCAACCAAACAACTAAACAACCACCAATCACTCAACCACTCAACAAATCAACAAACCAACAAGCGAATAAATCAACCAAACAACCAGTCAAGTAACCAAACAACCAATCTATCAACCAGTCTATCAACCATAAACCAACCAAAGAACAAACAAACCGTCTAATCAACAAACCAATCGATTAACCATTCATTCCCGTGGTGCGGGGTTATATGGTAACCTATTACATTCTTGGCTTCTCCAGTCAACATAAAGACGAGGAGCAGAACGCAGAAGTGACTATGCACCAGTCATGGGAAAACCAAGGATTAAACTTAAGACATTTACACGAGTCTATGAACTGTCAAGTTAGATTTTACAAACTCTGTATTTATAGCTCTGTCGATAATAGTTGTAGATCTGTAGTTTTAGATCTATAGCTCTATCTCTATAGTTTTATCTGCTAATATGTAGCAAGGTCTTCTACTGGGGAGAAATCTCCACTTGAAATCAAAAAGACGCAAAGACTGACCCTTGAGAAAGTCTACCCACTGCAAGAAAAGAAGAAATGAATGAATCACTGAAAAACGAGAAGTAGATTATGAGCTTTACCAAAGCACGACTACAAAAAACAAAATGGACGTTGCGGCCAAAGCCTTCGTCAGCACTGAACAAACAAACAAAAATAGACTAACAAGTACACGAAAGTATACATTTCTACTTATCTGTGTACTGGCTTGAACGCTGTCCAAGGATGAAGTAAAAATGGATGTCGTGGTTAACGGGGTCAACTGACTAAAGGTCAATACAACCAAAAGCTCGGTGATTGGCTAAGACAAACGGTGAGGGAACACAAGCTGGGGGGATGTGGGTGCGCCCATGAGAGCGAATGGAAAAATATGGATATGTAGAGCACTGTAGCTAACTAAGTGGCGATGTAACGGATGCAGTTCGCAATTCCGCACACCAAGCTAGAAACACGACTGCGGGCGATATGGATGCAGACCACCAAGCGTTTGCTATCATAAGATAGCACAAGTGGCGGTTGTTCAAAACGCAATGAGAAGTGACCCCACGCAAACTAACCGGGAAGTCACAGAAGGCAGAGATAATGCTGGTGTTGACTACTAAGTCATGTGAATGATATGCAACTGGCTTGTATGTGGACTGTAAGAATACGGGGATGGGGGGGGGGGGGGGGGGGGGCAAGGGGCGTATAGGGACTTAAAATAAAACTGTGTTGGACATTGAGGCCGTGAGAAGAAAGTGAACACAACGAAGAAGACGTGAACTTAAGAAAAGAAGACAATGTCAGCTCGTTAGTTTAGAGAGTATAGGTCCCTGAAGAAAAATAACTCTCCTTACAGTGGGACAGGACTGGAAGGTAAGACTGAGAGCTGTAAACGATTCTAAACAGCTGGTCTAATGATCCAGGCTACTAACCGATGTGATATAATGAACCCCCAGTGAATTGTCATCCAACCAGTATCTAAATTCATAAAGTATAGAAACACATTCCATACGCTCACTGATTATTTCTCTATATATTTATCTATTGGTTAAAGAAATGTCTAACTCCAAGTTAATAAGTTGATATAATAAAAGTGTCTAATTTATGTACGCCGGCTTCGTGGCTTAGAGGTTATGACTTTTCTCCGTAATCTCGTATACTCTCGTCGGTAACGTGATGACGGTGAGAATCAGCAGTGGTTCGAATCGCATCGGTAACTTACAGGGTATGTGAGCCAGCCGCTCAGAAAGCAATGGCAAACTACTGAGCGTAATCTTGCCAAGAGATCAACATACAGCTGAAAGATGCTGGTGTTGACAACGATGTCCTGTAAAGGATATGCAAAAAAATAAAAAAAATATGTTTATAAAATGCTAAAAAGAATGCACACAGAGCTATCGGAGTGGTCTCGGACATTTGATGTCTTCAGTTTTGTGTTCGACCTAAGTTCTAATTCGCGGTATTCGGCAAATATGGTGTGTGGATCTGGCAAGGATATGTCTTCAAATCTTGACTTAGAGTGATGACTTCCTCGTCTGTGTCTGTAGGGTCTACCATAATATCTCTTCTCACTCGGGTGCTGACTGACTGGTACTGACTCTGCACTATGTTCCGCCTGGTGGGTCACAGACATTCAACTGCGAATAGATTCGTTAGCTCGTTGTTGGAAGTGTTGTGTTACAGCATGCAATATCTAGTAGCAAACCAAACCAACCAAATTATGTTACTCTCGTTTAACTGGTAAGGGCAAATAATTTAAATAATTTTGTAGGTGACAAACTTTGTGTTTAAAGCCAAAACTGCGCTCAGATTCGCCTAGCTCTAAGGTTGTGAAGAGAATAGACTAGATTTCGTCAAAGCGCGTAGAGATAGATTAATTAACAAATCACTATCACTTTTTGTGGAGAGATCGATCAACTAAAAAATCACTACCACATTGTGTGGGGAGATAGATCCACTTACAAAGCACTATGGTATTGTGTGTTGAGAGAGATAATCTTACCAATCACTATCATAGTGTGTGGAGAGATAAATACACTTACAAATCCTTATATTATTCTGTGGAGAGAAAGACCAACTTACAAATCACTATTACATTGTGAGGAGAGATAGATCAACTATCAAATCACCAACACATTGCGAGGAAAGTCAGATAAACAAACATATTACCATCATACAGTATAGAAAAACACAACTCAACACATCACGATCATACTATATGTAGACACACATTAACTAATAAACCACTGTCAGCGACTTGTGCGCTGCAGCTTGTCAAGACTCCGCTACTTTCGCACTGCACGAAATAACAATTCATGACATTTGCGAAAGGAATGCAATTTATTCAGAGCCGACATTTGAATGGCTCTACGAGCGTTAGATTTCATCATTGTTACACAATATGAATACATCAACGTGATGATAGATGATGTTAGCATTACACAATCTAAATGAACAGCCCTATGTTTGCCTATGGCCTAGAAAGCTATCGTATTGGTTAAGGATACGTCTGCCCTCTCTACCGTCTCCAGTCAGTCTGTCCCGCTACACATAGCGTGGACAAGCACGGACACTTTACTCTCCGTGCAGTCGCTAGTATTGCGTGCCTGGTCTTGCCAGCACGCCGGCTGGTGAGTTTGAGTAACCTGCCATATCACGGTTACTTGCAAGGACCAGCAACCCAATTGCTTGGGGAAAGCCCTCGCTCATCTGTACTCGTTGACCTCTGGTCTGACACAAATGTGTCTCCCTGTGAGGTTATTAATAGTACTCGGTGTCTTCCTTGTCTGGTGTGTCTCTACTAGACCAGTGTTAACTCATTACTCCTGTAAGGTCTTATTGGGGATGCTGACAGGGATCCCCTCCTCTCCGCGAAGTGTTACTTCCCTTTTCCTCATGTTTGTAACACTTCTTGTCACAAAAGAAAATTGGTTGTCCCAATTTTGTCAGATCTCCAATAAGTATAGAACTTTCTAGTTTGGGGATAAAACAATATCTTCTACCTTCATTCACAGTGTTCTATCTTTTCACTTGGCTAATTCAGTAGCCCATGTCTCAGTATAGTTGGTTCTATAGATATCTTAGGGATTGGTAGTGAACCGGAAACCGTTGTCTTATGACTTATGTCCTGGCTTCTGTCGTTTGACCCTATGTCTTTTGACTTTCACCTATTGACTTCCGTCTTGACCTGTTCCTCCTATTGCCCAAAATGACAACCCACACACTAGTTGACTCTATTATGAGTTACAACACATGAGCACCAAGTGTTCATGTTCCCATTAATATCCCCTCCAACTCTAATACACATAGCTCTACTGTTCACCTTCTTGCTTCCGCATGTGAAAAAGCTATATTTACTGTTACATTAGGTTTCTGATTATTTATTGTGTCCCCTGAATTTAGAGTTATTGTTCTTTGAACTGATTGGTGTGTGCAACTTTTATGTGTTCGTTTTCCTGTTTGTTTGCGTGTTTTCTAATAAACTAAAGTGTACTTAACTCTCTAACATGTGTATGCGTTAGTGTACTAAATGTGTGTGTTCCTTCGAGCGCCGCAAATCGGTTTATTGTGGTTACAAACGTTCGTCATTTTTATTTGTGACCACAACTCCGTTTTCTGAAGCTCACAGTACGTTCTTTATATACTCTGTTAAAGTGTGGCGGTCAAACATCTGGAAGTCAAAGACACTCAGCAAACACACAAAACTTAAAATCTTCAACTCTTGTGTGATTCCAGTGTTAACGTATGGATGTGAAAGTTGGAAATCAACGGTAGCTTTAGATAAAAAATTAGACAATTTTGAGAACAAATGTCTTAGAAGACTTCTAAACATCCACTGGACAGACTTCAGAACCAATTCGCAAATAAGACAAGAGACTAAGCAAGATACAGTATCCAATTTCATAAGAAGACGCCGTTGGAACTACATCGGCCATGTACTCAGAATGGACAAGACAAGACTCCCCTACCAAGCCCTCATATGGTCACCGGTAGGGAAAAGAAAACGGGGAAGACCAAGAGAGACCCTGCGTAGAACCATCATTAGAGAAGGCTCATTCAATGGCCAAGTAAATATCCAAGATCTACAACAGATAGCAGCGAACCGCCAGGCATGGAGAGACAGGACTTCTGCCCTATGCGCCGCCTTAGGCTCAAGAGGAAAGACTAACTAAACTAACTAACTAAAGTGTGGCTGTAACACATATAAAAACCTCGACAACACATTGGAAACACAGATGACACAGACAAGTCAAATAAGACTTTTCCAGCGGTGGAAAAAAAATTCTTCCGCTGTCTTTCTCTATCGCTCTCTTCCTTTCAATGTTTACTAAGTTTTTGCATTCTCTCCTCGCATTTTCTCTTCTTTCATTCTCTTTCACACCCTTTCATACTATTCTTTCACTCAATCATTCTTTCGTCATTAAAATATGTTTCACATACATAAACAATATATATATATACAATAAATGATTGGCTGAATTATACCAGTAATCACGCCAAATGACTGTGCGTTTTGTTTGCACGCGTCATGTCTGTACAAAAATTATACATAGTTATAAGGATGGTTTGTTACCGCTCCTGACCTAGTAACTTCTATAATTTGGTGTGCTGACCTAAATTACCCTAAAGGAAAATAATTTACTACTACTTTCATTTAAACGAAATGGGTTAATTACCTTCAATGTTACTTGTGAAAAAGATGATATTAATTCCTAAATGATTGGTATTAGTTTTGAAATGATATTTTAAATACATGGATGTATACATGATTATAATTATATGGTAATAAACTAATATAGTATCTAACAATTGTATTTCTATAATGGATGTTCTAATAAATGGATTATTAATTAAATGATGGTGATTTCTAACTACGCAAATAAGAAAATAAAGTTATCTATGCGTTTACACAATTTGCAATAGATTAAATAATAGAAAAAGAAGTTATAGATACTGTAAATAAAATAATAATGTACATATATCACAGTTACATTTCTATATCTAATTACACTAAGTTGACGTCCTCCTCTGCGTTGTGAAGATGGAGCAAATCTCTTTGTAGACTATTCTAACATAGTTCATTCCGCCAAAGTCTTTTATGCTCTCCTTGAAGGAGAGTGTATTAATATAGTTGCCTACCACATTATGTAGGTCCATAGCTAACCCTGGAATGTTCTTCGGGGTCTAAGCGTCGGTTTAATATATTCTAGATTCGGGGTCTAAGCTGGATTTGCTGTCCTCTTGGCGTTAGTTCCCATAATCTAAATTACGTGTGTCTCAGCGCATGTTAATTCTGTGTCTGTTCGTTACACTTTTCATAGCACTGTTCTATTCACACAAGTCAAATATCAGGCGATATGTCTTACTCACCACACATGGCACTTGGTTATTTAACATTACAGTGTCACTGTTTCTGGTGGTGTATGGTCGCTTCCTTCCTGTAACTCAGGTATTTGAATGGATGAAGGACGACTCAAAATGTCTGCAATCGTATTTAATCTCCCTTTTAAATGCTGGATGGTAAATGTATAATTTTGGAGAATCAAAGCCCACCTGTAAATTCTATTGTTGGTAGGATGTCCAGATTGCATCACAGACAATGGAGAGTTATCGGATTGGATTACAAACTGTGCCCCTGCCAAAAATCGATGAAACTTTCTCACGCAATAGATCAAAGTAAGGCCTTCCAATTCTGATGCTGAGTATCTTCCTTCAGCCGGAGTGATCTTGCGACATACGTACATTACGGGATGGAACGTCCCGTCGTAGAACTGTCCTACTATCCCAGATATGATATGGCACTCGCGTCTGTGCGTAAGAAATAAGTGAGTTTTGGATTAGGCATACGGAGAATAGGTGGAACGCTGAAACAATGTTTTAATTTCGATAACGCACTAATTAATCGTGCATCTTTTACAGATAACTTAGCCGAAGCTTTTAAGATGTTAGAAAAAACACTGGTGATTTCCGCCAGGTTAGGGATGAATTTACTATAATAGTTTACAAGACCCAGTAAACTTCGGACCTGTTTCTTGGTCGTTGGCATTGTCAAATTCAGAATCTTAGTGACGATTCTGTCATCAGTTTTCAATTGGCCCCTGCAGATGGTATGACCAAGGAAGTCAATTTGTTCCATGCCCAACTCTACTTTGGACGGCTTAGATGTGAGTCCAAACAATCTCAAACTGTTGAAGACTTGTCGACGTTTCAGTAGGTGTTTTGTCCCGTCTTTCGTCTGACTGTATCTGTTATCTCTATATGTCGAGATATTTGTCGCAGTTACGTTTACTGTAGGAACTGGTAGTTCCATGTCGTCCAATACTGTTGTGCTACTAGTTGTGTGTGCTGTTATCTGGCTAAGTGTGTTTGCGTTGTCGCTGTTGTGTGTCTCCCTACCTAGTGAAGTTGAGTTATGTATGTCTGTCGTCTCATGGCTTGGTGTTGGTGCAATCTGTTCGTCTGTCTGTTGTACTTGTTGTGAAACGTATGGTTTCAGGATGTTGATATGAAATATCTCTAAGTGTTCTTTTATCGATATTTCATGATCCGCATCTGATATTTTGAGTTCAACGTTGAGAGGCCCTTGGCAACATGTTTGTACCATGTTATATTTATCAGTTAGTTGAATCACAGCCTTTTGGTTTGGTTTAAGGTGAATCGCTTTAGTACCCTTGTTTGGATAGTTATGGTTTCCATTACCCGACACCTGCATTAGGGGTCCAGTAATATCGACCGCTATACTCTCAAGTGGTCTAGATGCTATCACTGACCGTTGCCCTTCGGTCTTTACGTGCTTTTTCTTTTGTACTCGATGTTGACACACAGTACAAGAGCGACAGAAAGATTTTATGTCCGAACAAAATTTCGGCCAGTAAAATTGTGATAGAATTCTGGTTCGCGTTTTATGATAGCCCAAATGTTCAGCAAACGGTGGTGAATGTGCGATTTTTAGCACCTTTTTTCGGTATGTTACAGGTAACACAGTCTGCTGAATTTCATGGTTATTATATGTGTAATAACGCATGAGAATTCCGTTAACCTTTTTAAAGTACCAGGAAGAATTTTTAGAAACTTTCTTTCGCTCACACAACAAGTTAAAATACAGTGTGAGTGTTTGGTCGGTGCTTTGTGCCTCGCTCAGCTTTTGGCGAGTATTGTTGGTATCTGCACCACTTGATGTTAATAGCTGTAGTGTTTCATTTTGTAAGTCAGTATACTTTGTTTCTGTATCTGACGTGGTTACAGCGTTGACCATGTGTGTTTCATTCCAGGCTTATATGTTGTCGTCTGTACATTCTTTTCATGCATCAAGACATCCTAAAATAAGATCTGTACATGGATCTTGGAGGATCGCGCACGTAAATGTGCCGGTAAGGAACGGGGTATTGATATGCGCTTTTGCCAGTGGATATTTCTCGATGGTACCCGAGAAAGTACGACATTTGACAAATTCACCCGTATAATCTTCTGTTCTAGCAAGTTCTCTCCTTAATCCCAGTATAGTACTGCCGCTATCAACTAAGCATTGGCATGGTTTACCATTGACCTGTGCATCGTAGAACTTAAGGTTACCTCTGGAGGCACATGCTTCATTAGCTTCTTCATTTGAACATGATATTACGTGTCCACATTTCAATCTCCCCTCCGCATGAAACTGCTGGCATACTTTACACCTTTTAAAGTCTAAAATATCGGTTACTGATGATACATTCTGGCATTCATTCGTTGCCAATACATTGACAAGTTCGGGATCTATGTCACTCTCATCGTCTGATGATGTATCGATGAGGGCTGCGTTGTTTGCCTTCATTCTCTGTCTCCCAAGACATTTATTACTATAATGGCCATAACTAGAACAAAAATAACATTTTACAGCACGTTTTAACGATGATCTTCTGCTTTCTTGCTTCTTTAACACTTGTTCTAGGTGTGACGGATATGTGGGGTTCTTATCACACATCGGATAAGTTGGGTGAAAAAGGTTGCAATAATTACATCGAGGTGGTTTCTGATATGGTTTGTCCTTCTTACTGTAGTCTTTCTGCTTGTAGGAACTATCAGGGACTCTATTTGCAAAAGCTGTAATTTCTGTGTCATATGATGTAGTTTTAAATATGTCCCGATTAGAGGAAAAATAAGCTGACCCCCGTTTCTCTAATTGTTGAATGGAATCAATATTCGTATAATTCACCACAAGAAAAAAATTTAATTTATAGCATGTATCACAATAAATTTGTATTACTTTGCAATATATCACACATCACAATTGTTGAAACGTGCATTGAATTACTTCTGGTACAGAATTTTGTAATATCAATCGATAGCTAGCGTTCGTTTAGTGGTTTATAATACCACTTGCATGTTGGCGTTAACTGCTCGTTGAATATTACTACAACTGCCTGCTATGGCTGTTCAGAAACGCTCACTGAAATCTGACAGTAATTGTACTGCTGGCGTTCGTTCAATGTGTTCTGACACACATTCAGGGTCTACTGGTGTTTATTCCCTGTGTTCTGACACTAATTCGCCGCTGGCGTTGATTCATTGACCATTCTGACACCAATTCGGGGTCTAGCCTGTCAGCGACTTGTGCGCTGCAGCTTGTAAAGACTCCGCTACTTTCGCACTGCACGAAATAACAATTCATGACATTTGCGAAAGGAATGCAATTTATTCAGAGCCGACATTTGAATGGCTCTACGAGCGTTAGATTTCATCATTGTTACACAATATGAATACATCAACGTGATGATAGATGATGTTAGCATTACACAATCTAAATGAACAGCCCTATGTTTGCCTATGGCCTAGAAAGCTATCGTATTGGTTAAGGATACGTCTGCCCTCTCTACCGTCTCCAGTCAGTCTGTCCCGCTACACATAGCGTGGACAAGCACGGACACTTTACTCTCCGTGCAGTCGCTAGTATTGCGTGCCTGGTCTTGCCAGCACGCCGGCTGGTGAGTTTGAGTAACCTGCCATATCACGGTTACTTGCAAGGACCAGCAACCCAATTGCTTGGGGAAAGCCCTCGCTCATCTGTACTCGTTGACCTCTGGTCTGACACAAATGTGTCTCCCTGTGAGGTTATTAATAGTACTCGGTGTCTTCCTTGTCTGGTGTCTCTCTACTAGACCAGTGTTAACTCATTACTCCTGTAAGGTCTTATTGGGGATGCTGACAACCACCATCGCATGCAACGGGTGCGGATCATCTAAGTTACCGTTGTCGGCACTGATTTTGAAGAAGGCAGGTGTTCTACTGGGTTAAGAACGTCTACACTGTGAAGAGGTCGGTGCTTTAACTGAAGACTTGGTATAGCGGTTTGTGCATCTCCAACGAAACAAGTGGTAACTAATAAGTTGTTGGTAGTGACTGGACGGTAGTGTCCCACTGTTAATGGCCGTTGTGATTCTAGGGTCTGTCCTGTCTCTCAAGGTGGCAGTTTAATACGTTCGTAACGATTCGATTCATCACCATAATGTGCCATGCCGGTAAGCGTGGATGGTCAAGATTTCGATATCATACACGATCACCAAGGTCGTGGATCAGACCTGTGTTCTTGTCCCGACCATGCCATGTGGTCAAGCCATTCATATATTTGCTTCTTTGCCTTCACCATATTTTATTCAGCAGTTTGTCTCATCCCATCTCATCATGTACCTTGCGGAGTCGAGGTGAAGTATAAACATCGTGAGAGTGCCTGATTATGGGCTTCATGTATCGATATTCCCATGGACTCTGTTATTCCCTACGTCCAACGTTAACGTGGTAGGCCTCTTCCTCTGTCCCTATGACCAGGCCAGTTTGTTATCCAATTTACTTCTTCTCATAACAGCCAGCCCCCCCCCCCACCCACCCACTCCCACCCCCCCCCCTAAAAAAAGAAAAAAATATGACAGTCTAAGTCTAATGTATCTAATCAGGTTGCTGTTTCCATTGCCTATTCTAGGAATTGCTCATTGTTTTATTGTTTCTGTCTTTCCATGACATTCTTTGCATTTTCCGTCAGAAACCAAATTTCTACTGCGCCATCTAATACGAAGTCTGTTAGGGATAGCCACAAGAAAACACCCTGAATAACACAGTACACCACTCATCCTTGCTATCTAGATGGCACATTATAATATGACGTAGATTATTTATACACAGCAACAGAGAGGCCATGAAGTATACCTTAGTAAAAGCGAAACGATCCGGCAGTGTCTCACATCATGTGGATCAGGGACAATACATTACAATCAACCCAATAAAATCGATGAACAAAGATGTGTGAGTTTGTAACAATGAAGGCTGGTCATAGTGCAGTCGAGATCGACAAACAATGAGTGTGAGTTTTTAACAATGTGGACTGGTCATAGTGCAGTCGAGATTGATGAACAATGACGTGTGAGTTAGTAACATTGTAGGCTGGTCAAAGTGCGGTCGAGATCTTTGGTATTTCGAAGTCAAATTCATTATGGGTTGTTCATTGGTGCATTTCATCGGATGATAGGTGGTATAACAACCATGTTTATTGTCTCTAATTTATAGTCCACATTACACATGTAGCTGAATATATCTAAAGCCTTCTATTGTTGACCGTTTTGAACAGAGGAAAGGCTTTCTGCGTGTTACCGTTATACTATACATACAATCCAAAATGGTCACATCTTTGTTCAACGATCTCGACTGCACTATGACCAGTCCACATTGTTACAAACTCACACGTCAGTGTTCATCGATCTCGACTGCACTATGACCAGTCCACATTGTTACAAACTCACACGTCATTGTTCATCGATCTCGACTGCACTATGACCAGTCCACATTGTTACAAACTCACACGTCAGTGTTCATCGATCTCGACTGCACTATGACTAGTCCACAATGTTGCAAACTCACACGTCATTGTTCATCGATCTCAATTGCACTATAATTATTCCACCATGTTACAAACTCACACGTCTTTGTTCATCGATATCGACTGTACTATGACCAGCCTACATTGTTACAAACGTACACGTTATGGTAAAATTTGTTGTTTGTGTGGTGCTCCGTTTTCGCTTTAAAAAAAAAAAAAAAAAATTTTGTGTATCTGACGAAGGCGTGTCAACTCAACATCCTATTTTGTATTAACTGAATTTTGTAAAGACTCGTGGTTTTAATTGTTTATATAAAAGACAATAAACTGATATCTAAACTCGAGATACTATTACTGAAGTATACACCTAACATTCAGTTTAATGTCCTTGTCAAAAGGTAATGTTGTATCTCTCTATATATCTCTCAGTCTGTTCTGATATGATATGAGCTTAGGCGTTATAATGAGTTAACGTGCAGATAGTACCTCGAGATCTGTGTGGCTCTGGGGTATGATCCCTGATCAGCTGAATGGCATATATGACTGCATACACACGTACAGGACAGTATAACTGTAGTAACTCCAGAAACAACTCAGTAGACACGCTGATGGAGTGCACATTGATGTATTAAACCACCGATGATATCGGATGACGGCTATGAGCGTGTGTGCAGATCCAGGCTTCAGTCTTTCACTCACATCTTCCACTCCCGCTCCTTAATCATAAAACAACTTCCTCTCAGGTTAGAGTGTTGGGAACTAAGCTTGCTGCCTGCTACGCTGGTGTGATCATAAACTACGACTGCCTACCTTCAACAGAAGATAATCACGATTGAGCTTCAATGGCCAATGTCGCCCGCCTGACCATTAATGGACCCATGCGCATCGTTGTGAGACTAATACCTGTAGGTGATCGTGGCGTCAGTGAAGCTACGTGTATCAACTAACAATCGCTGGATGTAGACTCTAGCGATCCCATGTGGAGACTGGTGAACTAGGTGATGATAAAAGCTTGTAGTCTGCGTGTATGCTGGTGAAGGATAGCCCCCGACATCCTAACGCTATGTCAGCTGGCTCACAACTCCCAAACTTACGGTTAAGTTGTCAAGCTACGCACTACAATGACGTGTCACTTGTTTATTACAAGTGCCACAACATGCGACGTTTATGAATTATTCTATTAGTATATCTTGATGCACCAACTCATCAACTTAATTCTATGCTGCTGTCATTTGCTATATGACAGTCCTTAATTAAATAATTGAACTTTCAAACTGACACATCCAAACGACACACTAACAGAAAAAGTAGACACTACAAACCAGACCCTAAAATCATAGTTGGTATTCATCTGGCACCAGCAAGCATCCTGTTAGCGATCCAGCCTTACCCCCACAGAAACAAATGTCCTCAAACTTAACTGTTTCTTCTGCGAACAATAAACAAATTATGAAATATGCAGAAGCTTTCGCTATACTATTTTCAACTCCTCTGTTGGATAGACAGAAAGACTTAGTAGTGCGTCTGCGATTATCGTTGTCATAATAAATAATACACACTGCAACAGTACCCGTAACTATGCGTCTTACGTATTTAAACCGAAATGATTCATGCATTCACTATATATATATAAAATACAACTCTGCAATATACACATCGAGGGATGCAGCGAGATAATATAAACAGTGCACGGTGCAGCATGTTGGCTATGGCTTAGTTTATAGATGGACATACACAGTCTTCGTGTAAGTGGACTGCTACATGGCAGGGTCGACTAGATTGTGTAGTTCATGAGGAGCTAAGTAGTCGGGTTCCATCCCACGGATCACCACTATCTACAAGAAGAAAAACTTGCTCACCTGTTCTTTCATGCAGTCAAGCCTACACACTGAAATGGTCTCTGCAAGTCACAAACCCATAGAAGGAAATTGCTTAAAGGCATTTCTTTTTAAACCAGAGGCCACTACAGGGTTACCGCAGTGGCTAGAGCGCTTACTTGCCTGTCTGACTTTAACATGTTAAAACCTCCTGAAGGCAGTATTTTAAAACGTAACCTGGTATTTCAGGTTGACACAGTCTAACGTGTGTATTAGAACATGTTCGGGGAAGTAAAGTCGGCCCATGTGATATTGATCACGTCACCCAGCAAGTTCCGATTGGTTTATGACACTTTGGGGGGAAGCACCATATAATCAATACGTCTGAATGTGTAGAAGGGTGTCCATCATCATCTTTATCATCATCATCATCATCTCCCACAATTACATTATAAAATTAAAAAAAAGAATATTAAAATAAATAAATAAATAAATAAAATAATTGTCAATCCAGCGCCCAATGGGTGGCAC
Source organism: Cepaea nemoralis (assembly GCA_014155875.1). Taxonomy (NCBI): domain Eukaryota; kingdom Metazoa; phylum Mollusca; class Gastropoda; order Stylommatophora; family Helicidae; genus Cepaea; species Cepaea nemoralis. The sequence goes on from JACEFZ010009476.1 coordinate 37,398, forward strand.
TGTTTAGTGTTATTCCGTGTGATTGTACAACGGCTTTGATGCCGTCAATTCATTTTCTTCTCGAGCGTCCTCTTGCTCTCGTCACAGGTCTTCATTGATGTAGTACCAGTGATGGTAGTTAATGGTTTTGCATTCTAACGAGATGGCCAAACCGTTTGATCTTCTGTCTTTCAATATATGTGGAACACGGTGATCACCTCACTGTCTGTCTGATAACATTTTTACACGATCTCGGATAGTTAACTTGGCAGTTCTCCTCACGCATCTCATTTCACAAGTGTTGATTTTATTTAAGTATGATTTGAATAAAGCCCAAGTTTGACACTGGTAACATAAGAATGTTGTGAATATGCTATGTATTATCTGTTAATCAATGTCGTTTCTATTACAGATGGATATATTTTGTCTTACTGGTTTTACCTATACATGTTGCTCCCGGCACCATCAAGCCGTTTAACTCGGGCTCCGAAGGTTGTGGGTTCGATTCCGGGCCGCCACCTTCGGGTCACGAGTTAAATTTTTCGGAGACTCCTGTGGGTCATCGCTAGAGCTACGGAGTTCGTGCTTTGTGCGACCCTTTCCGCACTACGGAAAGAGACTGAGCCATATGGGATAAAACCCGGTGCAATGAAGTTGACCCTGTCGACTTTTAAGCGACTTTGTTATAAGCGACCTATACATGTTCCTGACCTTTTATTAAATGATTCCGTGCCGAAGGATAATATATCGGCAGATGTGACCTCCCGTATGAACAGAAGGACGATACATCGCCATAGTAGGGTCGTTGTGTTGTTTGCTGTGTTTCGTAGTATAATACGCAGCTCCAATTTTCAGTGAACGGCAATTTACATAATACTTGTTTGTGTGATTGTGTAACATGTTTGGTCCAAGCCGACGTTTTGTCTCACATTGAAACAGTTAAGGAAACGAGATTACATTATGGCATAATCTGTCGAGCAACCCCTGTGGTAAATAAGTTCCTGTGTGTGACCTATATCGACATGTATACATACACAGCACATTAGAGAGTTACCTAATTATTTGCTAAACATTTATACTAGTGCCAAAAATAAGCACATGTTTCTGTGCTCATCAGGTTGTCGTTGGGAGGGGCATGACTACATACACGGGGAGATCCACCAACATCCTATAGACCAGAAATGTATTAGGTGGCGATGTGTTCATGGATACTGGGAAATATACGATCATGGTAAACAGCTCGTTTTTTCAGCCATCCTATTTTACAAACTGTTGTTTTTGTTCATACTTGGTTTTTAATGTGAAATGTACCATTAGTCTGATCTCCCAGTAACACAATTGCACCTCAATTGTGTAAGTTCGATAACTATTGTGTGTACCTGAATTTCCCTATTCATGAATCTCTCTCTCTCTCTCTCTCTCTCTCTCTCTCTCTCTCTCTCTCTCTCTCTCTCTCTCTCTCTCTCTCTCTCTCTCTTTCTCTCTCTCACTCACTCTCTCTCTTTCTATGCCTCTATTTAACTGTTTATCTATCCACCTAACCATCCATCCATCCATCCATCCGTCCGTCCATCCATCCGTCTGTCTGTCTGTCTGTCTGTCTGTCTGTCTGTCTGTCTGTCTGTCTGTCTGTCTGTCTGTCTGTCTGTCTGTCTGTCTGTCTGTCTGTCCGTCCGTCCGTCCGTCTGTCTGTCTGTCTGTTTCTATGTCCGCCCGTCCTTCCGTCGGTCCGTCGGTCCGCCCGTCCGTCCGCCCGTCCGTCCGTCTGTCTGTCTGTCTGTCTGTCTGTCTGTCTGTCTGTCTGTAATCCTGATAATAATAATGATATAATAATATAGAGAGATATATAGAGATATAATATAGAGAGATATAGAATAATGATAATAATGCCGATAAATATGAAGATATTAATAGGAAAGTCGGAAAATGTTTAGTTTTTAGTTTTAGTCGATGGATCAACATCACGGCACACGGGTGTAACCCATAAGTGCTTCGTTCTCCTCCTAACGCAAACAGAATCCCGTGTTCCCTGATGCAATTGTGGGACCTGCGTGACAGCAACATCACGTTCGCACATTGCCCTGTCCCTTCGCGAAGCGTCGAGATGCTTCTCGAACTCACCGGACTTATGACGTCATGGACTATTTTAACCGGGGATTTCCCTAGTCATAGTCACTATCTGAAGGGAGACCAACTCGTGGTATTCCGTCCAAAGGGAAATAATGCAGTGAACAGACTGAATCTATTCCGTTTCATCACATAGTCCACCACTTAAGAAGGTCGACCCGGTCGAACTTACTAGACCAAGAACTGTCTGTACTCTGAACCTAACACTCAACAGAACAAACTGGATCTACGTGAAAGGACGTTCCCTAATGTTAAATTTTCCTGGGATATCTACCTTACTGGTAGAGTGCTGGTTCACCAACCACCACCTCAGACGTACGTTACCTCCAGCGATTAGGCCCGAAACGTAACGGCCTGGTGATCAGCTTACCCTCTAAACTGGATCTTTCTGCATCCACCTTGCGTAGGCCATCGGTTACTTTACTAAAATGTCGTCCGGCCATTCTGACAATAGTATTTTCCCTATCCCGACTCGGCATCACACATGTGGACTGCTCGCGGATGTCGACCGATGTGAATGGCCGCGTACTCCAGGATCGTCTGGAGTACTCTCGCTCCTGCCTTCTCTCCCGCCAGTAAGGACAGTGAGCCTGTCGGCGGATCGAGTCACCCGACGATCCCGTCGTGCCAGATGTGACTTCGCCTACCCGACCTCGATTACCAGTGTGCTTAACACTATGGGCCTCTTCCCGACGGAGACTCTTCGCCCTAACAACGGGTGAACCCTTAGGAGACCGCAGAACCTCCCCACAGGATTTACTGCGCAGGACTGAGTCTACCTCGCCCTCGTCTGGACCCAGAACCGAATCTAGTGCGATGGTTGTCGCACTATGTTGTGGAGAAACTACCTCGGACCTCTCCAAATTCTGAAGGAGAGTACAATGGAACTTTCGCAATTCCCCGCGGACCTTCACCTCATACGTGGATCGGGACATTACCCGTTCCACAGGAAAAGGGCCCTGCCATCCGAGTTCGAATTCCGCCCCCTCGATTGGGAGAAGCGCGAGAACCCTATCTCCAATACGCAGAGATAATCCGTTTCTGGTCCTGTGCTTTGGTGCCGCCAGACAACACTCTGAGCACGACCTGATGTATCTCCGCACTTCGCCTGTCATTCCAGACCAGTGGTAGTGGCTGGAAAGACACTGGACCGTTGTCCCCACATCCCTATGTCCTGTTAAGGATAAGGTATGCACTCTATGTATCAAGTGGGATCTGTAGTCAGTAGGGACTACCATCTGACCGTACTGGCTATCCCCTTGCCCGGCCCTACGATAAAGCAACCGGTTTTCTACATAGAACTGACCCGGAGTTGGCGGGTCTGAACTTTTGGACAACTCCAGTAAGTAAGGACGCAAGGTCGTGTCCCTACTTTGAGCACTGCTCACTAACCTCGCAAGAGAATGGTCATCAACTTTACCACACTGCACATCTCCATCCTTAGCCCTGGTCTGCCTAGCGCTCACTAGGCAATGGTTAGTGGGGTCCCCCAAGAACACATGTGGATGACCGAGGATCAAAGGGTAAATAGGATCAGGCAGCACAGCCGCCTTGATGCTACCCGTAACATACTTGCACCGAATGTCAATCCGAGCAATCGGCAAGTTCATAGCTACGGAGCTCTTCATGGCCGGCTGGAATTCTCTTGTCTCGCCGGTGAGCTGCCCTGGGCTCACAAGGTGGGATGAGATTACAGCCTCAAACTGCAATCCCGTGTCGTAGAGACATTCCACTTGCTGCCCATTCACTTCTATCGTCTCGACCACGGGTGATCTCTTTGACTCTGGTTTCTCTCTACCCGCATGTTTGGTCTCGCTAGGTCTATCCCTATTTGCGGCGAGACAAGCAAAGTTGCAAGTCCTTGGGCTTCCTCTGACAGTCTACTGTATTATGGGAAGGCGACTTACAGTATTTACACCACCTCTGACTCCACTTCCGTTTTGGGGAGGCGGGAGGGCTTTGCTTCTCGGGTTTCTTACCAGAGTTATCTACCAAGGTATCTGTTATACTGGACGATTCTTTGGAACCTTTGGTCTTGGGCTTCTTATCATGCCCCTTCTGCCTTGATTTTGGATCAGTCTGACTGGAATCCCCAGTCTCACCATAGACTTCCACATACCTCTCAGCTAACTTATTTACTATGTCTAGCCTCTCTGCCCCATTTTCACCTAAGAAATTTCTCAAAGGCTTGGACATCTGCATTTTCATCTGATCCACTACCATCAGCTCTCTCAAACTCTCATAATCCTCTTTGAAACCGGCCAAAGCCATCCATTTCAAAAGGTATGAGTTCAACCTCACACTATACGCAGAGAACATCTCACCTGGTTCTCGCTTGGAGTTCTGAACCTCCGCCTGTACGCATGTGATGTCATTTCGAATCTTTTCAAAAGAGCCGATTTCAGGGTTGGATAATCATTTTTCCATCCCTGGTAGAAGACGCGCATTCACGTAGTACGCGGTGCCATCGAAGTCCTTGTGAAAGCTTCAAATTCCAACGCTCAGGCTCCATAACCCATAGCTTTACACATAGCCTCGAACTTCTCTAAGAATTTATCAATCTTCTCTTAGTCAGGTTCAAATGGTGGAAAGGGCCATTTCATAGCATGGTAAACTGGTCTGCTGGATGCTGCAGAGCTAGGTAAAGCTTCTCCAACTACTGCTCCCTCAGTTTCACCAACAGATTTATCCTCTACCTCAAGTTGCTTCATTCGGAACTCATGTTCCATTTCCAGTTTCCTAGCTTCTAATTTCTTAGATTCTAGTTCAGCTGCGAATTTCTGTGACTGTTGGTCTGCAGCCAACTTCTGCTCTTCAAGTCCTAGCTTCCGAGCTTCAAGATCAGCTTCTGCTTTTCTTCGCTCTCTCTCTCTCTTCTGCTCTGAAGTCTCGTTCAACTTCAAGTACATACGCTGTGAATGCATCACCTTCTAATCCCATCTCAGTTGCAGATGCTCGCACCTTAGCTAAATCTAAAGTCCGAGTAGCCACGATTATGGTAAAGTATTACTAAGTATAGATAGCAATGCAAACAATATGCAAGCAACAAATCACTATGCTAATTACCAATGTAACTAACAATGTAACTAACAATCTATACTAGCTAACTTAATGTCTGTCCACGTCGAAGAGAAGGTATCAGTAGCCCTACTCGTCACGTAGACAATAGGTATAGGATAGAGGACACTATTTCCTATCCCCACGAGATGTCAGCACAAAGAGAAGATCCCGGACGATCCCCCACTCTATAGCTTGTAACAAGACCCCCGGGGCTTGGACAGGTATGTTACTATAGTTAATATCCCCAGCCTTATCTCCGACCACCCCAATAGGACTTTACATCTACAAGGCCCCACACAAGCCGGGACAGCTGAAATTCCCCTCCCCACTTATGGATTCCTACCCACAGGGGCTCGGACAAGACACCAGTCATACCAGTACTCAAAGTCATGGCTAACAAAGCACAATTTAATTTCTGAATACATCAACTGAACTAAGAGAGGGATGGCTGAAAAGCCTGGATAGAAGACAATATGTACACAGCTGCTGGAGAACAGCAAGAAGATCTACGGATGATCAGTCTTCATCACGGAGCATGTGACTTCAGTTCGTGCTGTCGTCCCGTCGTGGCTTAACGACTCACCCGAGGAACCTCCAGTGCAAAGAACTCCAAGGCGTAGACCCTTCTGAAGTTCTCTCCTTCCACTGGTGAGCAATATCTCGGACTGGTCAGGCGTATGACTAATGCCTGACTGAAACGTCACCAAAGCTCGCTGGTCATCCCTTGATGACGTAATAACTCACAAGTTCCACTCCGCTGATGACGTCTGGGCCGACCCTAGAATTCTAGATGTACCCAACTGAAGAAAAGTACTATAGCACAATACACTCGTATCTAAGAGCCTGGTTGCTGTTCGGCTTCTCAAGTTAATGGGAAAACTGTCTGCAACCTATCACTGGAAGCGCTGGCTCCATATAACAACATTGGCACAATTGAATGCTCCAACAGGTGAATGTAAGAACTCAACTAATTCACATGTCTCTGTTCTACAGTTCTGTAGGTATCTACTACCTTCACACTGACACTATTATGCACAGTTCTGTAGGTATCTACTATCCTTCACACGGACACTATCATTGTCCACCAACACCTAGGAATGGGGTAGATCCCTACCCAAACACGAATGTCACTCCGGTGTTCACAAGAGTAGCAAATCACTGTTATAGGTCACTTGACCAAGTTTCGGCTTCAATACGGTTCACAACTGTAGATTCACACCATAGTTAACATGAAGTTATACAATGTGTCCCATGACGACCCAGCCGGGCCGGAAACATAATAAACTGGCCATTGTCGTGACGAGTAAATAGCATTCACTCTCATCAACATAACTGGAATTCATTTCATTGAGAGTTCACAGGTCATCACTGAATAATCGTAGAACTGCACCAGTATCTTACCGGTGTGTATCCAAAGACGCTTCAGTCCTGGACCCTACCTGGATCGCTTGACTAAATCTACGTCGGACTCATAGTGGTGGTCTTAGCTTATATTCATTCTATACTCAGTTGCTCTCGTGCGTTGACTCTGGCAGATTCAGATGACCGCTCCCAGTAATGCCTCAAACATCCTTTGACTGGCACTGGAGTGAGCTGGTCCCACTGAGTTTATGGTTGTACTCATGAATCTCCATTAGATATATAACAGATCCTGAAAAATTGAGGTCGATGTGAGTATCTGGCTACAACTTAAGACTAGCATGCATCTCAACTTTGACTCATGCATCAGAGGAATATACATATATCATATATGTTACATGAGATCATCAACATCATAGATCAACTCTTAATTACAAGGTACAGGCATGAGGGTGCAGGAGAAGCAATAGTACACAAGTATATAGTCAAGTAACTCGTCTGGGCACAGCTGGCCTGATAGCACCAGAGTAGACTGTTTGACTCTGTCATTGTATCCTCTACCTGGTGTTCTTTCACTCCTCCACTTCAACTAACCAACCACAATCATAAAATACACCTACTTAACTTTCAGTGTAGAGATTACATTATCTAGGAGGTGCCCAGCCGGACATATCCTCCTCACTCATACAACTCAACAATTAATCAATCACTTAACCCATTGATCAATTAATTAAACATAACTCATTAATGACTATTTTACATTAATAAATTATATACACCATAATTCATTAACATAGCATTAACAAATTATAAACAAGAATTGTTAATAACTAATTAACAAACTCAAACAAAAGCCACAGCTTTCTCGTCCTGGGATCTCTGTCCCAGAACAGGTTTGACCTTTATTAATTGACCTTCACCCATGACGGTCAAGTCTGTGCAGGTCTATCACAGATATGGTGGCCATCCACCGAGTAATCTTCCCCACAGCTGCTGTGGCAAAAGAGAACCTTGTTCCGTGGCGAGTTAGGCCACGTCGTCCAGTGTAGAGTGGCATCCAGCCCCTCATCCAATAAATCTTCCAGTCCCCCCTCAGGTGCGGCTTAAATGGCTTGGATATAACTACCACATCCTAGTGGTTACGTTATCCCACCCACAGAGTCAGGGTTATTAGAAGAAAAGAACTGTAGAGACAGACTAGGTTCTGTTCGAAGTTCAGATCATCACTAGCGCAACGGCCTTCGATTACAGAGCGTCGCATCGCTCTGGGTCGGGTATGTTAATTCAACCATCGGTTACGCACAATCTCTTTGGTCGGACAGTCCAATAACCAGTCGGTCTGGCAGACACTATAAGCACGATCGGGCACGCATATTCACTCCGCCGGGCGGGCATATATACAAGTAGTGACATCAGAAATATCACAGATAATTCCTATCTACCTCTATCAAGAAAATACAAAACATTTCTAGCTAGAGGTGGAATAGCACTGGTTGCCTAACTTAGCAATACTTACCTTCATCATCCCAATGGAAATACAAAAACATTGAGTCCAGGAATTAAGAAACACCACTTACTTAAGGCATACATTATAGCACTTATTAGCTAAGCAAACAACACATTAATGGCTAGCTTAAGCTAATAACTTATCACTATTACTGCCTTTAGCATCACACAATCTAACTGGTGACAAGATTCCTTACCGTCCTAAGAATGTATTCACTAAACAAGATAGGTAACCCACTTACTTCAAAGCTGCTAAATTACCCAAATCTACTTACCCATAGCAGTGATAACATCATCCTATCTTACACTAACAATGCATATAATGGTAATCTAACATCTTTAAATTCTATCAGCTACAATAACATTAGATTTCCACAACAGATCAGCTGGGACAAATTTACACAGGCCTAATGTTTTGACACACACAACACCTGTAGCTACCAGAGACATCTGACCTAAATATTCCTAGCCGATCGATAGCGGCTAATTATTAATGTAGATAGGCGGGGCGTAAACTTCTACGCGGTGCTGTTCTGGCTGTTTTCCTCGCTTAAAATTAGTTCGACTGCCTGCGTTTTATTTAAGGATAACCGTTAATTAATAAAGTATTACTTCATTACCTTAGATCTTCCAGTCACATTTCTTGACTGCCGATGTCCCGCACTGGCCGCGATAACAGACATCAATTTCTAGCAGTAAGTAACTGCGGCTGACATTTGACGATGTTCAGCTGGCGACTGATAGCGGATAGCTAAGTGTGCATTCACAATTCCATCTCGGGTCCTAGTGAATCCCATGGGTCACGGAGAATTTCAGAATCCCGTGTTCCTTGATGCAATTGTGAGTCCAGCGTGACAGCCACATCACGTACGCACATTGCCCAGTCCCTTCGCGAAGCGTCGAGAAGATTCCCGACTTCACCAGACTGTTGACGTCACGGACTATTTTAACCGGGGATTCCCCTAGTTATAGTCACTATCTGAAGGGAGACCAACTCGTCGTATTCCTACCAAAGGGAAACAATGCAGAGGACAGACAGATTCTAGTCCTTTTCGTCACACACGTTTACCCGCATGGCACATTATATATACATATATATATATATATATATATATATATATATATATATATATATATATATATATATATATATATATATATATATATATATATATATACACGTGACACCGAAACAAACTGAAAATTAAAATGTAGCCATTTATAGAAGTAGATTAATAAAGACATGACACATAACGTTTAATATGTTGCAGGATGTTATGTAAATGGTACATGTTACCCGCTGGGAGATACCCCTATCGAAAATTGTTCAGTGGTGAGCTGTTCCGCGTTTGCGAGAGAAGATGAAATGCCCTATCAGACTTTCATAAAAACAACAGGTAAGTGGCATGTATATCTCTTTCATAATGTGAGACACGGCATAGAGCATACATTGCGGGGAAAATGTCACATGTACAATTCTGATGAATGTAACTGACATCTAAACATGTGTTGTGGGATTGCCCGACATACGCAGAACACGACCATCAACGTGTGTTAATACGAAGAGGAAGAAGAAGAAGAAGAAGAAGAAGAAGAAGAAGAAGAAGAAGAAGAAGAAGAAGAAGAAGAAGAAGAAGAAGAAGAAGAAGAAGAAGAAGAAGAAGAAGAAGAAGAGAAGAAGAAGAAGAAGAGGAAGAAGAGGAAGAAGAAGAAGAAGAAGAAGAAGAAGAAGAAGAAGAAGAAGAAGAAGAAGAAGAAGAAGAAGAAGAAGAAGAAGAAGAAGAAGAAGAAGAAGAAGAAGAAGAAGAAGAAGAAAAAGAAGAAAAAGAAGAAGAAGACGAAGAATTGAGCTGATTTGAGTTAAGAACCGACATGATTGCGCTCAGGACATTCCCACACGTGCTCCGTATACTCGCCAGCGAAGAGTCATACTACTAATCGTTCCCACCACTATCTGATTAAAAGTTCTGCTGGTCTTCCCTCTCAGTTTTGAGATTCTTCAAGAACCCCAGACGATCCCCCGCAATCTCATTCTTTCCACATATGGGTTCTCAATCTGTTCCCCCACTTCTCCACCTGGTCCCACAAACGAAAGACCACCAACCCATTGTCCATAGGCAAAATTCCACCAAGAGGTGCCTTTCCTGCTAGCCTATCAGCCTGTTAATTCCCCCGTACACCCGCATGTCCAGAGCAAAATATCCATACAATTCTCACTATCTGTGACCTCTGAAGCGACGAGAGCCATTCCACAAGAAACATTCCTTTCTCCACCTTGCTAATCATACTCTTTGAATCCGTAATGACTACAACGTATGTTGCAGGAGTCTCCTCTAGCCATCGGAATGCCGCTGTTACTGCCACCACCTCCATTCTCATGCTGGAGGTCGTAGTCTCATTTGCCAGACTCCTTTTTCACGATTCGCCCATTAGCCTGTGAAATAAAGCCCAAGCTACTACGTCTGTTTCTCACCACTGACCCATCGGTGTAGATGACCATGTCACCTTGATGTGTGTTGCTCTGCATCAGCTGTTGCACTTCAAACTCAGTGCGGTCCGCTGCCCATTCTCTGCACTCACGACCCAGTGTTACTATTACATTATGCCAGTCATTAATGTCTTCCGGAACTTCCACTCACTCTCTTTCACGATTTATGGTCTCTAGATCACACATCTGACTTATAGAAAGTTCTGCCTGTGCCATCCAGGACCTGTCTCGTCTTAGTCTATGACCCTTAACCATATCCATTGCTGCATGCAGCGGGTGATCCCTGTCTGCGGCAACTCTCAGGTACCATTTGGCCTGAAGGACCCTATGCATATCCGTCATTGTTGGTAGCGCCAGGATATGCCTCATGCATATAATTGGTGTGTCCTTTGTGCACCCCAGGATTAACCGCATGGCAGCATTCTGTATGCGCTCCAACCTTTCAAGCTGGCTCTTTGATACTGTCAGCAGCCCAAAACCATACACAATGACAGAAATTATTAACTGCTGAAAGAGCATATACAGCATCCTCTGATCTACCACGATTGCTGCCATAGCCCTCAATGCATTAAGTCCCCTACCAGCCTTCATCACCAAATCCTCCACATGATCCTTAAAAGACAAACACCTTTCAAAGGTGATACCCAAGTACTTCAATTTACTCTCTCGACTAAGAGGACATCCATTCAACATAATACCTGGGACGTCTGCCTTGACCTCTATCAGTTATCCAGAGAGTACCACACAACCGATGCCTTGTCTGGGTGCGTCCCTGCACCACTCCGTCACCTTGTCTACCGCCACCTGTACGTCTTTCGCCAAACTGGCCCTGTCTCTGCCCTGTCTGTACACCAGCACATCATCTGAAGAAGAAGAAGAAGAAGAAGAAGAAGAAGAACAAGAACAAGAACAAGAAGAACAAGAACAAGAAGAACAAGAACAAGAAACAATAAACATGGTGTGAGGTTTTTATTAACATTGTCCCCATTCCTGGCAACCCTCTTTCTCCCACTGTCCGCCAACATGTCGATGCCTACTAGTAACAACATTTTTCTGGCGTTACTCAATTACGCAACACTTTCAATAATCTCGAGGTTATCTGCAAACACACGCCCTCGCAAGTGTTATCTCAAGTGTCAAAACATGTTGGATGAAACAAAGTCTAGACTACATGCTCTATCAAGACCTCACATTTTTTTAGAGTCGGTAGTATTTGCAGGAGTGTTTACATTCATCTATGTACCCAACACCTCTCATAGCGCTGTTAATGGCAGACCTATCCATTGCTCTTCTTACGTCGATCATCGCTAACATATCGGGTAGTTAGTATGTGCATTGTATTCTCAGCAGTATGAGAGCCGGCATTGTCGAAACGCAACAGAGCACATTTTGAGAGAAATCCCGGCGTTTCGATCCCACCTCGGGGGTAAATTATTGACTGGTACATCACTGTATCCAACACCAGTCACAGGTCCATCCTTTCCAGTGAATGTATCAATATAGAGCTCTGCATATCACATATTATGATCATCATGACATTCCTAGCGAATTCCTGCGTGTTCATTTTTTTTTATTCATTTACCAGATGTCCACCCGAAGTTTACGCTGCATCGACTGTGTCTTACTCGCCGTCTCGTAATGACGTATCCATTAATTATTTCATGTCACAGTTTCATGGAGAAACATATCTTCTTCTCGAGCATGATGGTCCACATGCTCCAGACAATAGCCTCCCTTGCATGATAGTGAATATCGGAAAGTTGTCTTTGTACTGGCGTGTGTCGAATGTGTGTGCCTAGTGGGTCACCTGTGGTAAGCTGACCTTGGGACATATCTGATACTTTTTCCCACAGCGGTGGCCATCGTTGACAATTGTGTACGCAATACGTACCTCTGTGACTCGTGTTGACATCCACGGCTATAATATCATTACTGAGTAGTTATTAAATGACCTGTCGAGCTGCCTTTTCATTGTGTCAGTTGCCACAATTGTAGGTGTCCCACTATGCGGTTCATCAATTACGCTTTGTCTTCCATTTTAACATATTTATACTCATTCCTTCACTCATTCTCTCATCTCATCTCATCATGTTCCTCTTGTACCTTGCGGTGTCGAGGTGAAGTATAAACTTCGTGAGAGTGCCCGGTTATGGGCTTCGTATATCGACATTCCCATGGATTCTGTTATTCCCTCCGTCCAACGTTTACGTGGTCGGCCTCTTCCTCTGTTTCCATCTGGTCTGTACATCATTGCTTGTTGTGGCATGCTGTTGACTGGTAACCTACTTGCATGGCCAAACCATTTGACTTGCTGCTTTCTAATAAAATCTAGAGCAGCTTTAACCCCCACTTTAGTCCTGATTTCTTCATTTCTGATCTTATCTTTTCTTGATACGTTGAGTATTCTTCTCAGGAACCTCATTTCTGTTGTTGTGATTTTTCTTTTCTCTTTTTCTGTCATTGTCCAGGTTTGGCATTGGTAGCACAGAGTTGGTAGGAAGATTGTGTTGTAAAGTGCTTTCTTAGTAGTTATTGATACATGTTTGTTCTTTAGTATTGGTGCCATTTGTCCAATGAGTTAATTTGCCTTATTGCACCTATTTTCGATCTCGTCTTCTGATCTGCCATTTGATGATATTATACTTCCTAGGTACTTGAAGCTCTTTACTTGTTTCAAGGGATGTTCGTTTAGGTGAATTGTTGCTGTTTGTTCTTCTTTAGTTATAGTCATTACCTCTGTTTTGCTTGTGCTAATTTTCATGTTATGTTCCCTACACATTTCGTTTAGACTATTCATGTGGTCTTGTAATTCAGCTTCTGATTTTGCTATTAGTGCTTGGTCGTCTACAAACAGGAGTTCTCTAATGGTTAGATTTGCAGATGGTTCTTCTTCTGTGTTCTCGTCATGCGGTATTCTTGCTGTCTCTGCTTGGCTGGTTTCTTTACATATGTTGTCTATATATGTTATGAACAAGAGAGGGGACAGGACACAACCTTGTCGTACTCCAGATCTTATGGTGAAGGGTTCTGAGTGTCCTCCAGTTGCTCTCACTATGCATTCACTGTTGTTGTATAAACTTCTACATAGGTTTGTTAGATGTGTACTCACTCCATATTGTTTAAGGATTTCCCACAGCTTGTTTCTATCTACCCTATCAAATGCCTTTTCTTGGTCGACAAAGGCTAAGTAGAGTGTTTCATTGAATTCGATTGATTTTTCTATAAGTTGTCTAAGAGCAAAAATGGCGTCTGTGCATCCTTTGTTTTTCCTAAATCCAAGCTGCGTTTCGCTTAGCTGGGGTTCTAAAGTAGTTCGTAATCTTTTTTCAAGAATTTTGCAAAATATTTTCCCAGTATGACTCAACAGTGAAATGCCTCTGTATTGTGTGCAATCTCTTTTGCTGCCTTTGTTTTTCCAAATTGGGATAATTATGGCGTTTCCCCAGTCTCGTGGTGTCTGTTGTTCTACCCAAACATGGTTGAATAGTCTATGTAGCCAAGCTGTTCCTACTTCTCTTGCTGCTTTAATTAGTTCATTTGGTATTTCATCCTGTCCTGGTGATTTGTTCAATGGGGCTAATCTGATGGCTTCTATAATTTCTTCTTTTAGTATGTCTGGTTCTAGTTCTTCGGTGACATCTGTGTAGGTCTCTTGAATTCCTGTGACATCTGATGGGATGTTGAGAAGTTGTTCGAAATACTGCTTCCATCTTATTAGGATCTGTTTTTGTTCACTTATTGGTTCTCCATTTTCGCTGTTAATTATTTCAGTTGGGTCAAAGGGTTCTCCTCTGGTTCGCATTGCACTTATCTTTTTGTAGAAGTTTCTGGTTGCCTCCTTGTAGTTTTTATTTAGGGTTTCTCCATACTCTTCCCAGTCTTTTTGTTTTTCTCTCTTTACTATTCTACTCACATGTCTTCTCACTATTCTGTATTCTCTGTAATCACATTCCTGTTTGCTCTTCAACCACTTTTTATATTTTTCCTTTTTTTCTTTTACCGCTTTCTTTACTTCTGCGTTCCACCAACTTGTTATTTTCTTTATCCGTGTTTTGCGTTTTTTCGTGGTTCCGCATGTTATTTTTGCAGTATTTAAAATGCTTGATTTGAACATCTCCCATTCTTCTTCCACTGTTTTTCTTTCCGTAGGTAATTTTACAAAGAGTTCAGTTAGTTCTTTCTCATAATTTTCCCTTACTGCCTCGTCTTTAAGGTCTTTTAAGTTTACTGATTCGCATGGCATGTATTTTCCTGCTCTTTGTTTTCTTCTTCTAATGGTTCTTATTGTGGCAACGACTGCTTTATGATCTGTGTTTATACTGAAATTGGGCACTGCTCTTGCATCTAATATATTTCTCTTTCTCTTTTCACTCATTATTGAGCCAAATAACAATTCTCTACATAATGATCCATAATTCTACACTAGATTTTACAAGATGTGATACCTTTTTACCACCAAAAAAAAAGAAAAAGAAATAAACAACCAAATTTAAAAAAAACACGAAAAAAGTAAACGAAATAGCCTCTCGTTGTTCTTGCAAGGTACAAGTCGATATAATCAAATGGCATATTTATAAAACTACCTATGAAAGCTGTGTAGCGTGGTCTTTGGTGGGAGAGAGAGAAAACCCCACGTGTAACAACGAAGACGAGGAGACTGAACCTATCAGAGAGTCTGCCACAGAAGTAATAGCCTATGAAATTGGCTCGTTGAATACTAGGTAGGTATGAATACCGGTTCTTTAAGAAAATCAAGTGTCCTTGCAGTGGTACAGACTGGATGGCTAGACAGGACGCTGTGTTGATGTTTCAAGACTTCAAGGTCTGATTATCTAAGTCACTAATCCTGAAACACTTAATAGAACCCCCAGTGCTCTATCATACATCTGGACCACAGAGACAGAAATAAATAAGCATTATTCACTTATTAACTCTGCTAAAGTCTATTAATCTTCTGATTAAAACGGCCAATTTGTTTGTGAAAATAACTAGAAAAATGATTCATGTATTGCTCATTAAACTCCCCCTGAAAATTGAGTTTACATCTACTGATGATAATATGCCAGTAAGTGGATGCAGAAACAATAACAGTATGGTGGCTTCAGAGCTAGACATGTCCAGCTGGAACAGTGACGACATACATATACATGCGGTTAGAGTTCAATCTAAAACCTGGTAAAATTGTTAAGAAATCAAACATAACCACGGGTAGTTAAAGGAGGTTACTGTGGATGGAAGATGTCTAGACGAAGCAAGGTTTACACAAATGCATGCCGATGGCGGACGCACTGACCTTTGACCTGCATATCTAAATGTGACACAGTACGCTCCTAAAATTAACGAAGGTGTGCCCCTTGGAGAACATTAGGCGAGGAGAAGAGTGGGTCAGAGTGCCAGCGGAGCTGTCAGACTTGTGCAGAGTTATAATCACATTAAGCCGGGAGTGCAGGGAGTGGCCAACAGGGGCCACGGAAGTGGAAATCCAGCAACTAATTCAGGACAATGCTCACTCGGGTGATGTGATTACCTACACAGATGGTTCGGTGTCAAGAGATGAGAGAAGTGGCTGGGGGTTCATAGCCAAAGCTAATGGTCGATGTTTGGGGCAGGAGAGCCTGGCATATGATACCACAACATCCAGCTTAAGAATGGAGGTGGAGGCGGTCAGTGAATCTTTCCGCTGGATGGAGAATACGATACACACACACATTGTGATTTTAACTGACTCAGAAAGCATGCTGAGTAGGGTGAGGACAGGCAAGCTTCGTGCAGAGTGGCTTGCTTCACTTCGGAAGTCACGGGTGGCAAGCATCACCTGGATCTTTTCTCTGGGGCATGCTGGTGTGCTGGGGAATGAACAGGCGGACAGATTGCCTGGCTCGGCAAAACTTGGTTGAGTATTGATGCATGACAGGACAGATGTTGTTGCGGCCTTGTGGGAGCACATGTACACCTCGGAGGAGCAAATGGATTACCATGGTCTGGCAAGAATACGACAGCGAGGGGTGACGAGGGGATCTGGCCGACGATCGACGTTCAGAATAAAGGCGAGACGGACATATAATCAGATTGCTACTGATAATATTAGTGTTGGAACTCTTCGCTGGCTGCTGAGGATGGGGACGGAGCGCTTATGGGAATGCCCCGAATGCTGTGATGTCGGTTCCTAAATCAATCAAGCAATCAATCAATCAATCAGCGGATGAATGTTCAGTATGGCGTCAGTCCACCAAATGTATGAATGGAGTAGGACGTTTCAAAACGGCGTGACTTCTGGGACAGACCGGGTCAGGTACACCGAGTAGTGAGCCAGGAGTTGTTACACATAGCGACCAAGATAACTGTCTTCCACAGGAATCCAAACACTTTGTCATCGCTGGAAAATGTTCATTGGGCGCCGTGGCCACTACATCTAAAAATTATGCATTTGATCTTTACTTTGTTTTCCCCAAAATATATTCACGAGAACTAAATTAAGGTTTTCATTTGAAGCCCCTCGTAAATCCACGATTCATTCCATATACACCAAAACTGGCTCAATACAGGAGATATATTCCAGAGCATGTTCGGCATCTTGTGAACTTTGCTTTTGTCTGGTGTTATTCTAAGTTTAATTTCCTTAGTAGTCTTCCATCTGCTGTTATTAAAGCAAAATAATACATTAATGCATGCCTTTTTTATACTTTACACAATAATGTATTTGACACTTCATAATGATGACTAATCTTACAATCTGAGTTGATTCAGCACTATTTGTGACACTCAGGTTGCCACGTTGGGAACACATGTCTTTCCGAGGGGTGCGAGCACTATATGAATAACTGCGAACGTCATGTCTGTACCAGAACATCTAACTACACAGTGGCTCTCGTGTTTCAGAACGAAAGTATGTCAGTGTGTGTTTTTAGTTTACAACATTCAAAACATCATCTTCATCATCACATTATAAACCAACTTGCCCTTCACGATGATTGTTCCTCAAAACCACTGGTCTCCTACATAGTATATCAATTTATCTGCTTATATTTTCAATACAACCATGATGAGTGTTAGTAATTGTATCTTATTGTTTACATCTGTATCATTCGCCATACATGTTAGTGTTGTTACATTGTGTTTCAGTTGTCTCTACTCATAAAGCAGCCAAAGTGTTGACTTACTATTTTGTGTGTGTGTGTGTGTGTGTGTGTGTGTGTGTGTGTGTGTGTGTGTGTGTGTGTGTGTGTGTGTGTGTTAGAAATTGTTCTAAGACATAATGTATACTTTTTGTTTCAACATTTTCAGTACAATTCAATGAACATGAATTGTCACATAAGATATATGATGGTGTGTATACACTTGACATCTCGTAACTTCTCGTACACGTACATGTACATTGTTCACACACACACACACACACACACACACACACACACACACATACATACACACACACACACACACACATGCAGGCGTGCATGCATCATCCAGTGGGGTTAAATGCATGGAGCATCGAGTTCTAAGATGGCTGGTAAGGACTTTTTTGGGTCGAAATTTTCTTTGACATTGTTGGCAAAGAATTCTTGACGTTCCAGTAAGAGGATCTCCTGCAGTGGTTTTACTGTCCAGCCTTTGTTTCTACAGCTCTTTGAGTTTTGTTTGCTTCACAAGTGACTGCAACCTTGCGTAATGATTTACGCTACGAACTTCGGCCTTAGGCAGTGTTGCCATTTTAGTGCTTTTCGCACTAAATTTAGTACTTTTTCAAGTCATTTAGTGCGAAAAGTTTGCTTTTAGCGCGTCTGCGTAAATTTAGTGCTTCAGCAAATAAAATGTTTTTGGTGTTTTTTTTTTTGGGGGGGGGGGGGGGGGGGGTGGGGTGGGTAAATATTACTTTAAAAATCATTTCTGGGAACACTAAAAAGCCGAATTTGAACTGAAGCGAGGGAGCAAAGCAGTCTTAGTACGTTACCGCGCAATATTCAACTAATTTAACTCCCTTTAGTACGATTTAGCTGAAAGCGAATGCCATCTTGCAGACAAGTCCAAACGTCAATACGTTAGCTTGTAATCGAGTTCATAATTTTGTGGTGTCTACATTATCCTTTCATTTAAGCTTATTTGTGTTTCACCATGAGCAAGAATATTGTCAACATTTCAGAGAACAGTGGCTCAGTGACACGAGATTTCAAAAATGGTTGTTAAAAGTAGAAGGGGATAATACTAAGTGTTTTTGCAAATATTGCAAATGTTCAATTGCAGCCAGGTTAAATGATATTGAGAGGCACAAGAATACAACGAAACATCAGAAAGCCGAACAACCATTCAGTACACAAAGGCAAACAACAATTGCATTTGACAAACTGAAAGATGATGTCAAAGAAACAGAAGAATGCATGTCTTTGTTCATAGCTGGCCATTGTTCGCTTCGCGTTATTGACCATTTAAGTGAACTCTGCAAGGTACACTTTGGTGACAGTAAAGGTTGCAAGTACTTTAAACTTATGAGAACTAAGTGCAGGGTAGTTATGTCAAATGTACTTGCACCATAATTCACAACAGACTTGACAGCTGATATTGGCAGAAGTAAATACATCATATTGATTTATGAGAGCAATTACATTTCTAAAACTAAGCTACTTGGAGTAGCTATTAAGTACTATTCAGAGACAAGAACGCAGTTTGTGGTTACTTACTCTTAGATTTAGTTGAACTGAGTGACTGCAACGCACAGGCAATATGCAATGCGTTAAAAGATTGTTTAAACAAGAATGGACTTGAGTTGCAAAGACTAGTTGCACTCGGTACTGACAATGCGTCTGTCATGACAGGTGTAAACAATGGAGTATATACAAAATTAAAATTCGAAGTTCCTCATCTGGTACTAATTAGGTGTGTATGTAATTCCCTTCAGCTTTGCAGTGTCACAGGCTGCAGCTGCTTGTCTGCCCAGGAACATAAGAGTTCATGATTAGAGAAACAAATAACTGGTTTTCTCACTCAAGTCTTCGTCAAGCAAAGAACAGGGAACATTTTGCTTCAATAAATGATGGACTACATCCGCTGAAGATTGTTCAATTAAGCCAGACACGATGGATGTCCATTCAATCTGCCATTGTCAGAATATTGCAGCAGTGGGTCGAGCTCAGAACTCATTTTGATGTAGCAAGACTCAACGAGCGCTGTTATACAGTAGAACTTCTACATTCTATGTTTAGCGACATGAAAAACTATGTGTATCTCATATTTCTCAAACATATTCTCGGTGAAGTTCAAAGTGTGAATAAGAAATTCGAAGCAGATATACATGATCCAACAAAACTACTCAGCGATCTTGTTCAGCTCATTGATTCTATCAGTTCAAAGATTGCTATTCCTGGGGAAAAAAATAACAGAAAGTGATGCTATTCAAGATTATTTAGATCCTAATCCCAATCTAGGTTATGAGTTTGAGAAAGATATATTAGACTACAAGTTTCCCGATGAGAAAGAAATTTGTGGAAGGTGCATCTAGTTTTTAATAGAGCTATTGACAAGCTGCGTTTACGTACACCCATTAACGTTCGAGTGTTGCAGTCCATGTCATTCTTAGTGGAATTGAATGTCTACAGCCAATGAAGCCCTGTATATTGGATCTTGCTAAAATGTTTGTAGAAGATGCAGCTACTCTCACCCGCATCGATTTCCAGTGGAAAAAACTTCATCATATGCAGTGGACACAGACCTCTGACACACTTGGACTGTGGGCAGAAATAGCCTCATACAGGGATGCCACCGGTGAAAATCTTTCCAAGATCTTACATATTTAGCTTTAACTGTGCTAATTTTACCTCATTCTAATGCGGACGTGGAGCGCATTTTCAGTCAGATGGGAGTTATAAAATCAAAATTGCGGAACAGACTGAGCATCAAGAGTTTGACAGCTGTTTTGACTATTAGATATGGAATGAAAAGATATGGCAAATGCTGTCATGATTATAAACTACCTAAGGATATTCTGCGAAAAATTGGATCACAGAAGGCATATACATGTTTCTTTCAATCATACTCATCATCGCAGGAGCAAACACAGCAGGAAATAGCTACAGAAACTGAAGAGGAGTTGTTTGACTGGGATTTGGCAGATCTGGAATAAACTTCATTCTAATATTCAGTGATAATAATAAATTATAATGTGCTACTTTATAACATTTTGAATGAATACCGTCAGTGCTTGGTTTAGTGATTTTCTAAAAAATAGTATTGCAATTTGGTGCTATTTTGGCTCGAAAGTAGTTCTGATTGGGATTTGGCGGATCTGGAATAAACTTCATTGTAATATGAAGTGATAATAATAAATTATACTGTGCTACCTTGTTACATTTGTAATAAATACAGTTGGTGCTTTTCATTTGGTGCTTCCTAAAAATTTTCGGTGATTTTTAGTGCCTTTTTGGGTCGATTTTGGTGCTTTTTCATCAAAGGGAGATAGCAACCTGGCCTTAGGCAGTAGCCTCCCATGTGTCGTGAAGAATTCCAAAAGTTTGTATTGCAAACTACTGAGCGTCTTTAAAACTTTTCTTTTGCGCTGACCGCCTGGGCGCTGTTACCAAAACCCAGTTAGCCGTAAAAAAAAAAAATTGTTCTGGAAGCCTGTGATCTGGCATGCGTGTCAAGTGACCAGACCACGCCTTAAACTGAACATCCAGCCCTACTGCCACACATCAAACAGAACATCCAGACCTGCCCAACACCTCAAACTAAACATCTACCCCTATCTTTCAACACAAGCTGAACGCCTAGGCATGTCTCACATTTCAAAATAATATCCAGACCTGTCCCACACCTCGAACTAAACACCGGCACTGCCCCACACCTTACAGTGAACACCCAGTCCTCGTCTCACACCTCAAACTGAATATCCAGCCCTGTTCCACACCCCAAGATAAACATCCAACCATTGTCCCACACCTCAAGCTGAACACACAGACTTGATTTGCACCTCAAACTGAACATAAAATCTTCCCCATACCTGTCACCAACTGGCTTGAGGTAGCTCCCGGTTGGGCAACCACCCAGCCAACATCATTTTCTTCTGCTGGTGTTAAGTTCTGGATGCAGTTTAAGATCCCCTAACTCTGTCAGAAGGAACTAATTGCTACCCCAGATCCCAGAGAGAAAACGTGGAACAAATGTCTGTTATGCTGATTTAAGACACTGTCCCTGATACTCAAAAAAAAAAAAACAGCCAAGAAGTGGCTCGTTGAAGATAGAATATATCTATATAGTTTTGGCTGTACTTGGTATCACCAGAAGTGAGAAAGGAGGAGTTAAGACATGCAATCTGGTTACTTATGACTGCATAGGCAAGATACCTCCCGGACATAGATTCCCACTTCTGGACAATATGTGTGAACCCCCACTAAATGATACAATAATGTGTGTACTTGATACGCTACACAAACATTTAAAAACATTTAGAATTATACGGACAAATTGAGTTTTAAAATACAACAACTGAGTTTATTATTTCTAATCTTGATGATCATATGATGATGATGATGATGATTATGTATGGTATACGTAACTTATGAGGTCACATAGATCATGCTTCCCCCAGTAGGCGCAGTTCACTGTCAGATTGAAGGAGTCCAAATTGGTCCCTCACAAGGCTAAGTCACTTCCTGATATGGGTTGTTGACTGTCCATTGCTCCTAAGAGATCTGGAATGAAACGAACGGAGATGGGTAGTATCTACGTCTACACATCTCAAACACACATGTCTATACATTCATATAAACATACATTCAAGTCATAATATATGATGGTATGAGGATATATATGATGGCATGTTACATAAACATATATCAGTTCTAAATAAATAAATATATATGTATATATTCATAAAACTATTTAGAACATCTATAGCTTAAAACATACATATTCACATACATTTATGTAATGAAGTGTTTCCCATATAAGTTCACCTCACTTACTTTCTCCCTTTCTGATTCATTCATACTGTCTTGTCGGAAGGGCTGGTCGCACAGTCCTGTCGAACATTAAATGCCTTCCCTGAATCTGTCTGGGATATTGAATGTCCTAAGTCATGTCTGTCCTCATGCAGACATCATGCAGACAAGGTGAACTGGTGCCATTCCTCAACCAAGTGGTTTCACCACAATCTTGGTAGGCACTCAAAGTGTTGGTCCAAATAATCAATGTTAATTGGACGCTATCAAGAGACTGGTAGCTCTCAGGAATTTCTCCTAAGTAGTCAGTCTCCCCAATGTTTAACATCATACAGGATGAATCTAAATGCATCTCCTGTACATGAATAAGCCACACGCTCATGTAGCTTGGATAATGGATTTCTCCAAATTGTCACATACAACAAATCAGACAACCAAGTAGTGAATGAAAGAAGAAGGTAGTTCTCAGTGTAATAGTAAATCTAGAACTGGAACATTAAGTACAAAGAAAATCCACAAGTGTAAAGTTTGGGAGAATATGTAAAAACAGGAAACTACACAAGCCTTCAGACTAGCAGACAAACTAATGGTATTACCTGGGTTTATAGTTTTGGAAATTCCTATCATAATACTTCGTACAGAAGATCCAACAGAACGAAATGTTAATATTTCTCCAGTAGGTATCCTTTTGCTATACGTGAGTTTGCGTCTGAGGATTTGCTGGCCATGCATGTAGTTTTATTCTCTTCATCCCTGGCTAGTTTCCACGTTGGCTAATTAATATATCCCCTATTAATTAACTCCACCTATTTTTCCATGTACGATGACGGGATGGATTAAGTCCCAAACTCTTCTCACCCCTCCTCCTTTCCTGTGAAGGGTAGTTTCATCTGTCAATCAAATTGACCGATGCCCCACCATGGCCTGAAACAATAAAACATGCTTCGCTAGCGATGCAATAGACGTTGCGTCATAACTACATACCAATCTGTGGTTAACACAAGCCTTCCCGGTTGCTGGCAGGAATGTGTCAGCCATGTGTTCCTACTTTGCCGCCCGTATTGCAGTGAGGTGTTAAGCATCTGGTCCTAATTGCTCCTTTGTGGTGGCAATTACAGACGTCCCGGCTCCACAAAGTCTGGACTTTTAGATAGGTGTTAGGCCTGCATTAAATTGCCGTGTTTTCCCCTGAGTAGAACCGCCATGTATCCATGTCGCCCCCAGCCCAGATTTCACACTTTTCCCTCTTTCTCTTCCCTTCTACTGAAAACAATGAGTTTTCAACCTTTGATAGCGCCGCCGACTGGTGCCGTGGTGTCTGGGTTTTACGTTTGATCTGGACATCAAAGCTTTCTCAGACCTAGCATTACAGAAATGATGGGGTGTGCGTGGTCAAAATGTAATTTTCTCTTGTTTTCAATCTCTGTTAGTTTTTCCTTATTCCTTGGTTGGGGACTAGATTATTTTATGGTGGACAATGATTCTTTTACTTAGAGAATGATAGAATAATTCTTGTGGGCTCTTTAATTCCTTTCAAACTTGTGTAATTCGGATGCTGCCGGGGCTGTCCCGTCACATAGCTCCCCAATTTAAGTAGGTCAGCAATGAAGCCTATAACATAGCCTCGGCAGCATTCAAGAATGTATCTAAGTTCTCTCCCTTCTAGTACTGCCTCCAAGTCTGGGTTCCCAATATTCCTTGTGGCAGTGGGTTCTATGAGTCAAAAGAAATATCCCATGTCCATCATCCCAGGATAATTCTTGCAAATCTTTGCTCCTGGTGTTGTGTCGGATTTCCGGGCTATTGCTCGGTAATGTCCTGTCCTCTGGAGGTTTTACTTTTTCCCAGCCGGAAAATTGCAAAATGTATAACAAGATTCTCCTGCGCCGCAGAGAGACTGTTATTGTCCACTCAATTTCTGGCCCTTGTCCTATAAGCAGAGGAAGTGCCATCAGTGTTTTCTTAAAAGAATTGGTCGCAGTAATGTTGCTCCATTTTCTTTTCCTCCGTCGGCCCAAAGATCATAATAAAATCCTTTAATCTCCTCCTTTTGGCAGGAAATTTGCTAAACATCATAATGTTATGATGTGCATTCAACTCATACTTGCCTCTTTCTTGGTAGGGCATCCGTTTACTCCCTCCTGATTTAAGAGTTTTCTTCCCTCGATAATTCTTTATCCAGGTGAGTTCCTCTCTAACAGAGTTCCATTTGAATCTGTGTTTGAAAGTATTAGGCTAGTAGAAGTTGTCCAGCTTTGAGAAATCCTGTGGTTCCCCAAGAACTGTGAATTTGTATCACTCCTTGTAGAAGTATACATAAACAGCTGTTCTCCACATCCAACATTGGTTGAAGTGAAAGGTAAACAAGGTCCTGAGTGTTGAGTATACCAACCGCTCCTGGCTTGTTCCGCTGCAGAGTCCATCAACTGTGATCCCCTGTTAGCTTCAGCTGTGTTGATGATAGGTATTACCTTCATCTTGTCCAAAGAAGTATTTTCTTCTTTGTTGGTAGCAAACATGTTTATCGTCCTTGAATCAGAGTCCGTAGTATAATCTACATGAATGCTTTCTTTATCTTGAATTTCCTTTTTGAAAGACTCCAAGATACTGACATCGTAAGAATTCTCCTCCGTGTCTTGATTGTCCTCCCTGGCCAGGCTCTCTTGTGCCAAGTCCAATTGAGGTATTCTCTCCCTGGTCTGGTTTTCTTGTGCCAAATCCAATAGAAGTGAATGTTGTGGGGTGTCATTTTCAATGCCATCTCCCACCTGAGATAAGTAATTCATACTGATAATTATTTCATCTTGTGTGGCCACACCGTGAGAAACAATGGAATCCTGTTTTACATCCATTCCAGTCTCAGCTGAATTCATTTCCACTCCTAGTTTCTCTGAACTGAAGGGAATAAAAGAGTCGGGTAAGGTCTCGCCTTCGATCTCTTTAATAGTTTTCCTCAGGTCCTCCTCCTCCTGGATTTTTCTCCTTTGGGAAGTCTTAGGAAGCTCCTGAGATTGCTGGGTTGCCAAGCCAGCTAATCCGCTTTTATTGCGCTGTAAACATTTATCACGTTTGTGACTGTTTAATGTACTCTGGGTACATTTTTCCATATTCCGTTTATTTTTCGGAATTGAGGTGGGAAGCATCTGCCTTTCTGTGCCTAAGTTTTTGTTTTTCTGAGCCATGGGGATTTGCAAAGGAATACATGCCTCTTCTTTGTGACGGTCAGCTTCCCCGTTTTCTATCAGAGTTTCGGCTTGAGTGATTGGCTTTTCCTCAATCGAGCTGGTAGATTCCTCCATGTTCAGTATTTCAATTTGCTTCTTCTTAATCTCATCTTCTTCAGCTTTGTGACGCATATCTGCTTCTAATTCTGCAAGTCTTTTCATCATCTGTTCATCTTCTTTGTCCCACCAATCCATTTCATCTCTAATAAATAGTTCTAGCTTCTCTCCTACTAAGCCGAGCCTTATGCCCCATCCTCTAGCGGACTCTAAGAAATCTGTGCGTGCATCCATGATCTCTTTACAGCTTAAACTCAGGTAAGTAATTATATTATTACCCTACAGAGAGCTAGTCAGATTTATGCTAGAGCAGGATAGTGACAAGAGGAACTGACACTGCTATGAGAATGATAGTAGTGAATTTGAGTGAGAAAGTTGATGCAAAGCAGTCCTGTCATACACTGAAGTAATTATGCATTATCAAATTATTCATGATTAAATCAAATGATAAAGCATGTAATCAAAAAATCATCAAGTAAATCATCAATAAACTAATCAATATCACTAATTAATGTGGTTATTAAATCTACAGTGGTGAATGATGTAAATTAACTCATATGATATTATCCGTTATTAACTTTTTAACAAGTTATTTAAATTCTACAAACTTCCCTAGAAACAAATTCCTAAGTTATACTTAGCAAATGTTATGGGTGAAGAATGAAAGAATGATTAATGAAAATCAATAGTCTAGAATTTATTCTCTGATTCTCTCATGGATGAGAATTCCTAATATGTCAAAATCTTGCTTACGATCGAGCAAGCTAATACATTAGAAATAAATTATAACTAACTAATGCTGCTAAGAATGTAAGTGAGAATGACTTAGGTTCTATCCCCGGGCAAGACCAGAATAATACCAGACTAACAGATTTGAAATAGGTTCGTTCCTTGCAAGCGAACCAAAGTGTTCTAGGGTTTACTCCCGGATTCTATAGCGGACGAGCAGACCAATATGTCACCAACTGGCTTGAGGTAGCTCCCGGTTGGGCAACCACCCAGCCAACATCATTTTCTTCTGCTGGTGTTAAGTTCTGGATGCAGTTTAAGATCCCCTAACTCTGTCAGAAGGAACTAATTGCTACCCCAGATCCCAGAGAGAAAACGTGGAACAAATGTCTGTTATGCTGATTTAAGACACTGTCCCTGATACTCAAGAAAACAGCCAAGAAGTGGCTCGTTGAAGATAGAATATATCTATATAGTTTTGGCTGTACTTGGTATCACCAGAAGTGAGAAAGGAGGAGTTAAGACATGCAACGTAATCTGGTTACTTATGACTGCATAGGCAAGATACCTCCCGGACATAGATTCCTACTTCTGGACAATATGTGTGAACCCCCACTAAATGTTCTCCAAATGTGTGTACATATTTAAACTACACAAACATTTATCAACATTTAGAATGTATACAGACAACTGAGTTTTAAAATACAACAACTGTGTTTATTATTGCTAATTGATGATCATATGATGATGATGATGATGATTATATTATGGTATACGTAACTTAAGAGGTCACATAGGTCATGCTTCCCCAGTGAGACGCAGTTCACTGTCAGATTGAAGGAGTCCAAATTGGTCCCTCACAAGGCTAAGTCACTTCCTGATATGGGTTGTTGACTGTCCATTGCTCCTAAGAGATCTGGAATGAAACGAACGGAGATGGGTAGTATCTACGTCTACACATCTCAAAACACATATGTCTATACATTCATATAAACATACATTCAAGTCATAATATAAGATGGTATGAGGATATATATGATGGCATGTTACATAAACATATATCAGTTCTAAATAAATAAATATATATGTATATATTCATAAAACTATTTAGAACATCTATAGCTTAAAACATACATATTCACATACATTTATGTAATGAAGTGTTTCCCATATAAGTTCACCTCACTTACTTTCTCCCTTTCTGATTCATTCATACTGTCTTGTCGGAAGGGCTGGTCGCACAGTCCTGTCGAACATTAAATGCCTTCCCTGAATCTGTCTGGGATATTGAATGTCCTAAGTCATGTCTGTCCTCATGCAGACATCATGCAGACAAGGTGAACTGGTGCCATTCCTCAAACCAAGTGGTTTCACCATAATCTTGGTAGGCACTCAAAGTGTTGGTCCAAATAATCAATGTTAATTGGACGCTATCAAGAGACTGGTAGCTCTCAGGAATTTCTCCTAAGTAGTCAGTCTCCCCAATGTTTAACATCATACAGGATGAATCTAAATGCATCTCCTGTACATGAATAAGCCACACGCTCATGTAGCTTGGATAATGGATTTCTCCAAATTGTCACATACAACAAATCAGACAACCAAGTAGTGAATGAAAGAAGAAGGTAGTTCTCAGTGTAATAGTAAATCTAGAACTGGAACATTAAGTACAAAGAAAATCCACAAGTGTAAAGTTTGGGAGAATATGTAAAAACAGGAAACTACACAAGCCTTCAGACTAGCAGACAAACTAATGGTATTACCTGGGTTTTATAGTTTTGGAAATTCCATCATAATACTTCGTACAGAAGTCCAACAGAACGAAATGTTAATATTTCTCCAGTAGGTATCCTTTTGCTATACGTGAGTTTGCGTCTGAGGATTTGCTGGCCATGCATGTAGTTTTATTCTCTTCATCCCTGGCTAGTTTCCACGTTGGCTAATTAATATATCCCCTATTAATTAACTCCACCTATTTTTCCATGTACGATGACGGGATGGATTAAGTCCCAAACTCTTCTCACCCCTCCTCCTTTCCTGTGAAGGGTAGTTTCATCTGTCAATCAAATTGACCGATGCCCCACCATGGCCTGAAACAATAAAACATGCTTCGCTCGCGATGCAATCAGACGTTGCGTCAGTAACTACATACCCAATCGGTTGTTATACACAAGCCTTCCCGGTTGCTGGCAGGAATGTGTCAGCCACTGTGTTCCTACTTTGCCGCCCTTCGTCTTGCAGATGAAGGTGTTAAGGCATCTGGCTCCTAATTGCTCCCTTTGTGGTGGCAATTTACGGACGTCCCGGCTCCACAAAAGTCTGGACCTTTAGATAGGTGTTACGCCTGCATTAAATTGCCGTGTTTGCCCCTGAGTAGATACCGCCATGTGGTCCATTAGTCCCCTAGCCCAGATTTCACACTGTTTCCGCTTTCTCCTTCCCTTCTACTGAAAACAAGTGAGCTTTTCAACCTCTGATAGCGCCGCGACTGGTGCCGTGTGTCTGGGTTTTACGTTTGATTTGGACATCAAAGCTTTCTCAGACCTAGCATTACAGAATATGATGTGGCGTGCGTGGTCAAATGTAATTTCTCTTGTTTCAATCTCTGTTAGTTTTTCCTTATTTCCTTGGTTGGGGACTAGATTATTTTATGGTGGACAATTATTCTTTTACTTAGAGAATGATAGAATAATTCTTGTGGGATCTTTAATTCCTTTCAAACTTGTGTAATTCGGATGCTGCCGGGGCTGTCCCGTCACAATACCTCAAAATAAAACCAAGACCTGTCCCACAACTCAAAGTGAACAATCAGTCCTATCTACCACTTAAGCTAAGCATCAAGTCCTTTTCCACACCTCGAACCGAACATCCAGACCTCTCCCAGGCCTCATAATGAACAACCAACCCTGTTCGATACCTCAAGATGAACAGCAGTTCTTGTTCCACACCTCAAACCGAACAATTAGTAATTTTCATCACCTCAAGATAAACGTGCAATCCTGTTCCATACCTCAAACTGAACATACAGCCCTTTCCCACGCATCAAACCCAACTACCAGCCCCGCCCTACACCACAAACTGAACAACGCGCCTTGTCCCACACCACAAACTGAACATTCCCAATATCTACCAACTCAAGCTGAACACCCAGTCCTGTTTTTGCATCTCAACCTGCAATTCCAGTCCCGTCACACACTTCAAACTGAATATCCAGCCATGTGCCACACCTCACGATGAATACCCAGTCATGTTCTATACCTCAAGATGAACACCCAGCCTCGTCCCACAACTTAATATGACATCTAGCCCTGTCCGACACCTCAACCTGAAGATCCATCATTGTTCCACACCTCAAGATGAACATCCAGGCATGTGCCACACCCCAAGTTGATCATCCAGCCTGTGTCGACGAGTGAATTTGCTGTTGAACACGTGACTCTCTGTCTGACAAGTTGTCTGTAAACATATGAGGCTAGCACCATATACCCAAGACAGCACAGAGCCTGATCACCGGTCATTGGTTTCTTTTACTGCAGTGACTCCATCTACAGTACCGCCGCTGTTACTACTTTCCGAGCAACCGCTGTGGTAAAATAGTCTCAGAATATGATCTGTTAGTTAGTTAGTTAGTTAGTCGAAGTTCCAACTTCACGTCAACGGGTCTTCCCCATTATGCTCCATTCCCGTGCCGACGAATATCACACAAAATGCTCCCCACTGTCCAATGTGAAAAGTTGAATAGACAGGAGTCTCGGCAATCCAACAAGCCCGCACAGGTACACTGTGCATAATGCCGCCGTCAGAATGCCACCACAAAATTCATCAACGAGTACCACTATTCATCGTGTATAGACTCGGCAGTCACCAGAAAGACCTCATTGACCCGGGGTGTCTCACATGGCTCGGTCTCTTATCGCAGGGCGACCCGCCGAAAGTGTCGCACAAAGCACGAACTCCGCAGCTTCAGCGCTGACTCCCAGGAGTCTCCTAAAAAATGCACTCGTGAACCGAAAGGGAAAATCTGTCAATTCAGCAACAGCCGGTAGCCATTGTTCTGAACATGCAGGTCACTGTACAGGACAGATAGTAAAAGCATTCCACTCGAATTTCACAGCTCACGGTGTTACCCACACACGCACTCAGTAGCAAGGCGACGGAACCATATACTACCGGTCCAACATGAGGAAATGCGATTGCAAACCGTAGCCACAAGCATAAACACGCCACAGGCCCCAACGGTTCAATGTCTAACCGCCATATTGGCGACCGGAAGCTCCTCGAATATGATCTACGTAGATCGAATCACATATATGCATGCGCTCATTGATATTTTATTAGCAGGGTCCCTCGCCATCAACCGAATCCACTTCAACTTCTGAGGTTCTTGTAAGTTACGAGGTTAAGTTAATAAGTGAGTCACAAACGGCTGTAGAATAATAACTAAATATGCTAATAACTTGAAACCAGATTATTTTTGTACATACATTGTCCCTTCATTTCTCAACATAATTTCCACCAACATTGATGCACTTATCCCATCGTTTTATAGGTCCTCCCAAACCGGCTGCATAGAAATGCAAGCTTTGTTTTCATTTATCTGCCATCCCACATAAGTGTGTGACTTACTTATTGACTCTCCCTCGTAACTTTTTCTATCCAGTTATGCACCGCTTTACTGGACAATCATTTGTCAGCATAAACACTGACAACCCGCCTTGGCAGGAGAGATTTTGCGAAAAACTCCGATTATAAACCCCCACGTTTAAGGTGGACCGACGCGCCGAGGACTGAATGGCCACGGTCGTGAAAGTGCAACGTCTGATATGCGGGCGGGGCGACGCTATACGTATGGACTTCTGAGGGACATCCCTTGCCCCTTCCCTTGCGGGCATGCTCTATTAGGGTGACCGATTATTTCATGCCTTCATATCTAACCTTATGAATAATACAAAGAATTATCGCCGGAAGCAACGGAGTACGTGCTTTGTGCTAGATACCTTTGACAACAGCCAGCGGGGAGAGAATGCAGCGGAGGAGAAGAGGTAGAGGATAGGGGGGAAGGAAAAGGAAGAAAAGGGCTGGAGCCAGAATGGGTAGAATGAAAACGGATCGTTTGGGACTCAAAAAATGTACGGGTTGGGTATTGGAATTGCCATAGTGCGAAGCAGCAAGGACCAATACATGGAGAAACTGGTCTGCGATTTTGATGTCCTGATGTTACAAGAACTGAATACGAACTCTTTTAAGTGTCCTGTCTATACATGTTACATCAACCCAACTGGGCAGGGAAGACATGGGCAGGCTCTGGTGGTCAAGGATAGTTTACAACATTCAATACTGGATATGATTGGGTGGGGTCAGGAGAGTAAAGAGGTGCAGGGAATGCGGATACAAATCGGCTGATACAGCTGGAACCTGACAAATATATATGTAAGTAGGGAATCTTGCAAAAGCAGAGAGGATTAGGACTGGTTGAAAGGTTCAGTGGACACCCCAGGTACCAGGTTACTGATATGTGGTGACTTAACGCCCGCGCCAAGGAATGGGACATGTCGGGAGAGAACAGACAGGGATACTGCTCCTGATGAGGCCTTGCTTGAGACGGATATCGTCTTAAATGACGGGACACCCACTAGGCTAGCAATGATACTGGGGGACCCTGACACGGCCATCGACCTGGCGCTTATATCCCAAGAGGCGGCATCAAATATAAAATGGAGCGTCCTTGGAGACCATGGAAGTGATCACCTCCCCTGTTCTGTGCTGATAACTAAGTCCAGCACAGTTAGGACTATAAGAGCTCGCAGGATCATTCAGTTATGAGCGCGACCACTCTTCGCTCTTGGGGCACCTTAGATCACAGGGAAGAATCTTCACTCATGGTAGTCACCTGAGGTGGAGAATTCATGGAGGGAAAAGAGGGCGGTCATAAGGAATTGGCAGAAGCGTGCGGAGAGCAACCAATTCAGTGGACACAGAATTGGAAGAGGCTGAAAGGTATAAAAAAAGTAAAGGTGCGGGATTGTAAACTCCATGTAGCAGAGGCAACGAGTATTAAGTGGGAACAATTTATCAATGAAGTCGGTGGGGATGTGACATTATAAGGAAAATTCAGGAGGCTGCACCGGTAGATGAAGAGACAGACGATGCCTGGTACACATGGCACCGTTTATGATGATAACAACCGACCTATGACAACTGACAAGGACAAAGGGGAGGCTTTTCTTGCGCGATTTTCAAAACAGACGGATCAGCAACATAACGATATTAGAGATAATGTCAGCGAAGCCTTGTCATGGATCACTAGGAAGGAGGGCTGTGAGATTATAACGGAGGATATTAGACGGGTACAGAATCGGGCTAAAGACACAGCGTCAGGTCCGGATGGGATGAGGTACTCCCATATGAGGAGCATAAATGATGGGGACTTGGAGGAGATGACTCTTTGTTTCAACCTAAGCATAAATACGGCGGAAATACCCCACGATTGGCTGCATAGCTACCTGGTCCCACTCCCAAAGCCAGGTAAGGATCACTCCAGACTTAATGGATACCGAATCATAACCCTTCATAACAAGTATGGCAAAGTCCTCGAAAAGATAGTAGCAAGCAGGCTCCGGTGACATTTGGAAAGTCGTAATCTGCTTCCCCAAGGACTCGGGAGATACCGGCCAGGGAAGGACACCTGTGCCAATGCTGCAACTTGTGCATGTGATGTCTACGAGGGCTTCCAGGTTAAACAGAAGACACTGGCGGTAGCTCTTGACCTGGAGGATGCGTATGACAGGGTAAGGTATGATCGGTTGATACACACATTGTTGCACGTGGAGGTCTGCCCTACATTGTTAGATAGGTTGCGACGGTCCTTTATGAGCGTAAGGTTGCACTGCGCATGGGTTCCTGACTTCTGACCCATGCACTATTACACCTGGATTGCCGCAGGGATCGGCATTGTACCCAGTGCTCTTTAATGTCTATACCAGCAACATCGCAGCTATTGAGGCACCAGGTGTGGGTAGAATCTTGACATTTGCAGATGATGTGCCGGTGTACAGACAGGACAGAGACAGGGCCGGGTTGGCGAACGACTTATATGTGGCAGTAAACAGGGTGACGGAGTGGTGCAGGGACGCAGGAGCCATTATACACCCAGACAAGGCATCGGTTGTGTGGTACTCCCTGGATAACCGGATAGTCAAGGCAGATGCCCAATGTATTATGTTGAATGGATGTCCTCTTAGTCAAGAGAGTAAATTAAGTACTTGGGTATCACCTTTGACAGGTGCTTGTCTTTTAAGGATCATGTGGAGGCTTTGGTGGTGAAGGCTGGTAGGGGACTTAATGCATTGAGGGCTATGGCAGCAACCGGGGTAGATCAGAGGATGTCGTGCAGGCTCTTTCATCAGTTAATAATTGCTGTCATTGAGTATGGTTTGGAGTTGCTGACAGTATCAAAGAGCCAGCGTGAAAGATTGGGGCGCATACAGAATGCTGCCATGCGGTTAATCCTGGGGTGCACAAAGGACACACAAATTATATGCATGAGACATATCCTGGCGCTACCAACAATGACGGATATGCATAGGGTCCTCAGGTCAAATGGTACCTGCGAGTTACCACAGACAGATATCACACGCTGCATACAGCAATGGATATGGTCAAGGATCATAGACTAAGACAAGGCAGGTCCTGGATGACACAGCCATAACTTTCTATTCGTCAGGGGTGTGATCTAGAGACCATCAATCGTGAAAGAGAGTGGGTTGAAGTTCCGGAAGACATGGCGGACTGGCACAATGCAATAATAACACTGGGTCATGAATGCAGAGAATGGGCAGCGGGCCGCACTGAGTTTGAAGTGGAACAGCTGATCCAGAGCAACACACATCAACGTGACATACTGATGT
Organism: Cepaea nemoralis; assembly: GCA_014155875.1. Lineage (NCBI taxonomy): Eukaryota > Metazoa > Mollusca > Gastropoda > Stylommatophora > Helicidae > Cepaea > Cepaea nemoralis. Next base: position 71,764 of record JACEFZ010009476.1, read on the forward strand.
TTCAGTGGTGAGAAACAGACGTAGTGGCTGCGGCTTTATTGCAAAAGGCTAATGGACGAGCCTTGAAAAAGGAGAGTCTGGCATATGAGACTACGACCTCCAGCATGAGAATGGAGGTGGAGGCAGTAACAGCGCATTGCGGTGGCTAGAAGATATTATTGCAAAACACGTAGTATTCATTACGGATTCAAAGAAGTATGCTTAGTACAATTGGAGAAAGGAATGTTTCGTGTGGAATGGCTCTCATCGCTCCAGAGGTTACAGATTTTGAGAATTGTATGGATATTTTGCCTTGGCCATGAGGGAGTACGGGGGAATGAACAGGCTGATAGGCTAGCAGGGAATGCTCCTCTTGGTGGTAGTTTGCCTATGGACAAGAGGGAGGTGGTCGTGCACTTATGGGACCAGGTGGAGAAGGCGGAGGAACAGATTGAGAACCCATATGTGGAAAAAGATTGCGGTGGATCGGCAGGGGTTCTTGTAGAATCTCAAAACTGAGAGGTAAGACCAGGAGTACGTTTAATCAGATAGCGGTGGGAACGATTAGTAGTATGACTCTTCGCTGGTTGTTAAACGAGGGGACAGAGCAGCATGTATAGGAATGTCCTGAGTGTAGTGATGTCGGCTCTTAACTCAACTCAACTCAACATTTCGCGAATGACGCCGAAGTTGAATGTGAAGTGAAAACGTGGTTTAGAAAACAAAGCACGTTGCGAGGACTGATAAAACGATGGAATAAGTGCATCAATGTTGGTGGAAATTATGTTGAGAAATAAAGGGACAATGTATGTATAAAAGTAAACTAATGTCAAGTTGTTATCATATTTAGTTATTTTTCTACAGCTATTTGTGACTTACTTATGAACTTACCCTCGTACCTCAGCAAGTCAATGACAAGAATACAATATGTTAGTTTACCCGGCCCGTGTAGGGCTGAAGCCGCTACCTAACCATCGAACCACCGGAAATTTAAGAGGAAGCGCTCTTATCCATGCGACTATTACATACAAACAATACTATGCTCACCAGGTAGTTGCTGTTATTCTGGGGTTAAATATGAAGATGGGCAAGACGTCATCGTTGAGGGAGCTCCCAGATGTTTCAAGTACACTTGCTCTCAGGGAGTTGTCACCTTAAAAGAAGAGGGTACATTTCTTGTTTTATTAAACTGTGCTTTTGTTCTTCATCAGAAACGTGAGCATTATCAGCATCAGCTTCCATAACAACAACGTCCAGACCATTCTGTGGCTTGCCATGTCATCATACATGAACCCCATAGACCACTTATGGGATGAACTCGACAGACCACTCCGCCAGCGAGACGTGGCGCCAGCGAATCCCCGAATGTTGTCTCTTGCACTGCGGGAAGAGTGGGCAGCCACCCCACAACAACAGATACAACGGCTACTTGGATCCACTTCGACGAGATGCCGTTCTCTGATAGACGCCATAGGAGGATATACACCTTAATGAAACGGAGACCTCAGTCGCAAATACTAATAGCCCACACCGAATTTAATGAACACCATTTCACTGTTAAAGTCAGAAAGCTTCTTCATGCCAGGATCGAAACATTAGTTCCCTAAAATAAAATGTTGGTACACGTTTGCAATTGGAAGTGCAATCAATTTGAGTTTCTGTTTTTGAACAGTTTTAATATCTCTCAAATTTCAAAGCAACAAATTCCCACGGGCTAGATGTTGTAATAATATCATTCTTCGCTGTGCTACACCAGCTTAGCTTGTCCTTAACATTCATTTAGGCCAAAAACTACTTTTCACCTGCCTTTAAAATTGCTAAAGTTTATCCTCTACTTAAAAATATCTCAACTGATAATAGTGTCTTGGATAATAATAGACATATTTCCTTACTAGCGTCGCTATCGGAGCCATTTGAAAAACACAACATAAAATAATATAACACTATTTAACTAAAAACGACCAAAAATTGATAGTCAATCTAGGTTTCGACCTAAATATTCTTGCCATAGTGCGTAACAAAAATGACCGTTAACAGGCATTTTATTATCAACATTCGCAAAACAAATAAACTTAAACAAACAAACTATTTTCAAAGGGTTAAGAACTGGGCACGCAGGCCAGTCTAACATTCTGCCCTTCTATCACTCTCTTTCATACATTATTTCATTCACACATCATTCAAGGCTAACTGAAACAGCAATACTATAAAAGATATGCATTATAAAGGCATTTGTGGAGCAGTGTTTGCCCAGTTTAGAAAGCTTTTGATATGGTATGTCATGACATTTTAATTAGAAAATAAAAACAAATGAAGACTAGCACCAAAATGGTAACCAAATTACGTAATTTTTATCTGACAGACAAGTAGTGTCCTTCAATAACTGTGTATTAAGACATACACAACTTAATGTTGGTGAACTTCAGGGCTCTATATTAGGTCCTCTGCTTTTTGCAGTTTATATTAATGATCTTCTTTTATTTCTCAGTCAATCAATCAATCATGTGCCATGCCGGAAAGCGTGGGCGGTCATGATTCGCCATTTCACTCGATCACCAGAGTCGTGGATCAGCTCAGTGTTCCTGTCTCGTCCATGCCATGTGGCCAAGCCATCCAGATATTTTCCTCTTGGTCTTCCTCTTGGTCTGTTTCCTTCGATCTTGCCAGTTGTCACTAAGTTCTCCAGTCCATTTCTTCTCATAACATGTCCAAATATTTTGACTGTCTAAGTATAATTTCTCTAATCAATCTACGATTTTCATTTGTCTCCTGTAGTACTTGGTCATTGGTTTTCTATCTGTCCATGGTATTCTTTGCATTTTCCTCAGAAAGCACATTTCAAAATATTTTGACTGTCTACGTCTAATTTCTCTAATCAATCTACGATTTTCATTTGTCTCCTGTAGTACTTGGTCATTGGTTTTTCTATCTGTCCATGGTATTCTTTGCATTTTCCTCAGAAAGCACATTTCTGCAGCCATCAGATGTTTTTCAGCTTGACTGCACATTGTCCAAGTTTCACATCCATACAAAAGAATAGGCTCTATGTACCCCCTCAACACTGTTTTTTCTCGTTTCAATTGACATCTTTTTATTGGTCAGAATGTTTTTCATCTTGCTAAAGGCCACCTTCGCCATGGCGATTCTTGTTCTAATCTCCTCAAGGCACCTCCCATCAGATGTTATGACTGTTCCGAGATACTTGTACCGATTCACTTGTTGAAGAATATTCCCATTTACTTGTATATTACATTGTGGTACTTCGTTCTTCCTAGTGACGATCATAATCTGTGTCTTCTTACAATTTAATTCCAACCCCAGCAGCTCAATGTGGACAACAACCGCGTCTACTAATTGTTGCAGATCATGTGCATTGTCGGCAATCAATACTGTATCATCTGCATATGTAATGTTATTTATGTTTCGTCCTCCAATGCTGATTCCATTTATGATCTTCTACATTTCTGAAAATATGTTCACTGTATAGAGAAAAAATATCTGGAGACATTACACATCCCTGCCTAACACCTCTCTTAATAGGTTGATATTGTCCCAATTCATTATCAATCCTTATGGCAGCTGATTGTTTCCAATATATGTTTTTTATAAGTCTAATGTCTTTCCCATATATATATATATCTCAGTACAACTTGTGATATGTTTGCGGATGAATGTACTATATATACTAGTCAAGAGAACCGTAGTAAATTAGATAGCTCTTTACAACATGAACTTGATACTTTAGTAGATGGAGCAATGAAAACCATATGCAAATTAATATCGACAAAACTAAATCCACGCTAATAGCGACCAGACAAAAACTAAACAATAGACATAACTAGGCATCGCATGAACACGATACATATGGTTAATGTAAATGAACATAACATATTAGGTCCTGTAATTGATAGACATTTAAACAAGAGCTCTCATGTTCACGTCTTTCATCATCATCAAGTGCCCTGCCGACTCGCGTAGGCGTTCATGACTCTCCACAGATCCCGGTCTTTTGTTGTCCGGATTAATTCTGCCTGTCATATTCATCCATGTCACCCTCGCAATCCATCCAGCATCATTTCTCGTGGTCTGCCTCTGCCTCCCTACCCCTCGAGCTTTCCAGTTGTCACGATGTTCTCCTGCGCCTCTCTTCTCATCACATGACCCAAAAAAAACGTTTGTCTCCTTCTGATTGTTGTATATAATGTTCTAGTTTCGTTAGCCTCTTTAAGGCATTCGTTGTTAGTTAATTTGGCAGTCCAAGGAATTCGCAACATTCGTCCAAGAAACCACATCTCTGTTGCTTCCAATCTCCTCATAATTTGTTAATTTATATTCCAACATTCACAACCATATAGCAAAACAGGTTCTATATAGCACCTCAGCACTCTCTTACATTCAATGATAGTGACTTATTGCATAAGATATTCTTCATTTTTTGAAATGCAGCATTTGCTTACCCTATTCTGCCCTTGATCTCTGTTGTGCACATTCCATCTGATGTTATAAATATCCCTAGATATTTAAAACTATCCACTTGGTGAAGAATTGTCCCTTCTATCTCTATTTCACATTTGCGTGTCACCTGTTTCTTTGATATCACTATTGTTACTATTTTCTTAATATTCAAGGATAGTCCTTTCTTTGCACTCTCTGTTACTACAATGTCTAACAATTGTTGTAGATCTGTTGCATTATCCGCCGACAATACTGTGTCATCTGCATAGCGTATATTATGCATATTATAACCTCCAAATATTATTCCTGGCTTGTCTTTGATCTCTCTCATTATTACTTCGCTATAGAGGGAGAAGAGGTCAGGTGACAAAACACGTCCCTGTTTTACTCCCAACTTTATGTGTTCATAATTTCCCTCTTTATTTCCTATTTTAATTGTTGCTGTTTGGTTATAGTAACTATTATTTTTTTTTATTATTCTGAGATCTTTCCCATCAATGTTAATCTTACAACATTTTAATCAGTCCATCATGTTTTACATTACCAAATGCCTTGGTATAATCTATGAAGCACAAATATATGTCTTTCTTAGTCTCTACTGATCTTTCTAATAGTGTTCGTAATGTGTATATTGCATTGTTTGTACCTTTTCCTTCCACAAATCCATACTGTTCTTCACCAATTTCCATTTTTATTTTCTTCCTTGATGTTGGCATTATAATTCTGAATAGAAGCTTAGTGACATGATTTATGAGGTTAATCGTACGAAAATCTTCGCATTCAATTACTCCTGGTCGTCTTGGTATAGCTATAAATACAGATGTCACCATATCGCTTGGTATATATCCACTGCTATAAATTGCATTCAACATTTTGGTTATTATATACACTCCAAATTCCCCCATTACTTCTAATTCATCTATTGTGATTCCATCTGGCCCAGCTAATGTGCATGTCTTTACCAAGAAAATTAAACAACCATTTTACCAACTTACTAAGATTCAGCACTTCCTGGATAAAAGCACTAAATATAGACTATACATCCTACATCCAATCACATTTCTATTATTGTTCTACTGTCAGGTATGGCTGCCCTAAATCTAATACGAAATGACAGAGCTATCTTCAAAACCGCGCTATACTTCTCGTTTCTTTCATAAAGCACGCATAAATTAATACTTTATACAGTCATCTAAGCATTCTAAGCCATCTACGTCTACGAAAGCGTGTCATTTTTAACAGAGCCAAGATAGTGAATATAATTATATCTCAAAATACCCCAGAGTATCTTCAACAGTTGGTG
>JACEFZ010009476.1:82500-97500 GCA_014155875.1 Cepaea nemoralis
AGGTAGGATCATACTTTGTCAGTACGATACCATGCAGTAGGTATTGTCCAAACGCAACCACATTAGAGCACGTGAGGAGGTATGGGCAAATGTACTTGTCCCTAGACATCATGACACCTCTAATGCAGGCGTTATCACTCTCAGTGGCCTAACAGTTCAGCTACATATGTATGTACGAGTTGTAGAAACATTACAAGAGTGAGAGTAGTGAGTGACAGACTGAAGACTAGATCTTGCTCTCCACTCACGATTGTATTTGGATGTCTGCCGGCAATAAAGGCGTTGCCGATCGTCTCATAGTCTGAACGACTTGTTGGTGCTTTCACGTGAGTTGTGTTGTCCTGGTAGAGGATTTTGTCAGTTGCCAAACATATGAACATAAGCCCGGGACCCCGCTCCGTGACATGCACCATAATCCTTCATTACAATTCTCCCTCCGACCTGAGCCGTAAAGGCCCATGAGTTTCTCACATGTCGGACGACCGACCCATCTGTGTAAATGACAGCATCACCGTCTAGCGAATTCTCGAAAATCAAAGGTTCTACTTCCTCCTCCACAGCTGCCGGGTTTTCTTCGCTGCATTTTCTGTGTAGTTGGATGCAAACTGAAAAGGATGTGCAGAAATCTGTTGGCACTTGTACCCACTCCTCACCAGGTTCTAAGTCCTCAAGTGAACACACCTGTTGAAGAATGACCCGGCTTGACCCATCCACGACCGTCCTCTTTTTAACCTGCTGCCCCTCACCTTTATAATTTCACTATGCAGTGGATGCTGTGTGTTTGCGTTAACTCTGAGGTAGGCACGTGCCCTGCAAACTTGCATTCTCTCTTCAATGGTTGGAAAATCAAGGAGGTAGCGCATCGCCCTGCATGCTGTATCTTTTGTACATCCAAGAATAATGCGCATAGCTTCATTATGTATCCTTTCCATCCTTTCTATCTGCTTGCGGCTGTGAGTCAGGATTGCCATCGCATACTCAAAAACAGACATGACCAGCCCTTCGTATAGAAGACATAGATGGCTCTGCTCACAGTTTGCTGCCGTCATCACCCGCATCGCAGCCAACCCCCGCTTGGCCTTTGTTATCACCTGGTCACCGTCATCACCCGCATCGCAGCTAACCCCCGCTTGGCCTTTGTTATCACCTGGTCTATGTGCTCATTATAAGCAAGGCTTCGATCAAACCGTATCCCCAGGTAATTCATTGCCTGCTTCTTTCCACCGTCTCTGAACACAGATTTACAGTTGGTGTTGGAGTGTTGACAATATGATTATTCAACGAGAACCAAGTCACTGTTACCTTTGTTGGGTTGACCATTGTCCCAGCCCCAACACACCAAGTATTTATGCGATTGAGTTCGGTTTGTAGTTCCACAGCAACCTGCTCTCTATCCTTATCCTGGTGATACACTAAAACATCGTCGGCATATGACAATCTCCTACCAGGTGCAGTGATCTGCTCATTCTATTGACATTGACCCACATTGAGTCACCTGTTACGATCAGATCCCTTTTAGAATTAGCGCTAGCTGCAGTGCTGAGCATGTCTTGGAGTCCAACAGGTATGCGATGCTCCTCTTGATTCAAGGTTCCGTCTCCACTTGTCTGCGTTTCGGTAACCGTTGCCCGGTTTTATGGTTAGTAGTATCAACAGTGAGGCACATTAAATAAAACAAACAGACGCAGACTCCTTAGTGTCTTGGCAATATCACCGTGTCTGAGTGCTGGTGGTGTGTCTGTTGTTTGTATGTGTGTCAGATGCAGAATAGGAACAAACATAGTTATTCTCTACTATTTTGCATCAAGAACAAAGGGTCAATGGATCTCTGTAGCTTGGTTGTACATTGAATGACATGGTGATACAGGATAAAAAAAATATGTACAAGTGGATACATCCAATGATAAAATGGTCCATTTGGGTATCAGCCCTCTTATCAATTCGGCCATTGCATCAGCTAATGATTGGCACACATTACTATAATTGCCAGGTTGTTGCTTGTATCATAACCCTAAATATGTGGATTGGAACTGGATCTCCAGTCCTGGAGAACAAAGATGTTTCACATACAGATGTTCTCAGGGAGTTGTAACCATACACGAAGAGGGTAAATGTCTTGTTCTATTAATAGTTGTTTGTGTTCATCTTCAGCACACACACACACACACACCACACATACACACACACACACACACACACACACATGTATATATATACATATATATATATAAATTCGTTCATTTATTCAGTAGCATGTCCTTTGCAGAACCTCGCTCCCATAACAACCTTCCGGAAAACCTCTCGATAATCAGCAAGATGTTTCGCGTCCGATACACCCATCTGGAAATCATCCGCCACATCGTGCACCCATCTTCTCATTGGCGGTCCTCTTCCTTTCTTCCCAGGCATATACCCCTCCATAATTGTTCTCTCCATCTTTCGTGACGTTTCCAGTAATCAAACTATTTTAATTTTCTTTGTTTTATCGTCTTAAATAGCCAACCGTTTCTTTTTTCTTTGTTCAATATGCAGCTCTTTAAGTGTGGATATATTTGTTATTTTCTTTATCCAAGATATTCCTAGAACCCATCTATAACATGTGTATTCAAAGGTATTTATGCGCTGTTCAGCTTGGTTAGTAAGTGTTCAGGTCTTACAGGCGTATGTTGCATTGGGAAAGATGCATGCTCTTAAAAATCAAATTTGTGTAGTTCGATCTTTTCCACTCCATAATTTATTCAGTTGTTGTTGTCTTTGAAGAGCAATAGTTATTCGTCATTTAATTTCTTTTATTGCGTCACCATTGCTTGTAATCAGTGACCAAAGTTATTAAAAATTATCCACCACTTCCAATGTTTCCTCATTAACATATATTTTTTCTCTATAGTAGTTTTATTTGAATTCAGTATGTTTGTTTTTGCTTTGTTATGATATAAGGTGTGATTTTCTCTATTCATTTGGGTTGAGGTTATTACGATTTCTATAGCATTCTGTGTTTAGGATATCAATACTGAATTATCAGTATATCGAATATCTGGTGTTTTATTCCCACCGATATTTATGACATCATATAGCTCCCTGTTTATATCTTCTCAGACAATTACCATTATATGTTCGGGGTACATGTTATACAAATAGGCAGACAGCACACAGCTTTGATGGACTCCTTGCTTAATGTAAAACCTCTCCGATGTCTCGCCATCTATTCTAACCGCTGTTTGCAGGTCTAGATAGAGCATTTTTATGAGTTGTATTACATGTGATGTAAATCGCCGTATTCTTCATGATTTCCCAAAGTTTCTGATGTTGTACACAGTCAAATGCCTTTCAATAGTCAACACACTATAAGAATAGGTTTACATTAAATTATATGCACCTTTATATTATTAAACGCATGTTAAATACTCGATCGCTTGTTCCTCTTCCTTGTCTAAATCCAGCTTGAACCATGTTAATTGTTTCTTTCATTTTTTTTTTTTAACGAAGTCTTCCCATTATGATTTTTTATAGTAGAATTGTCCTTGCATGTACTGATCAGGGCAACAGTTCTATAATTGATGCATAATTGCAGATTGCCCATTTTGGGTATTAGATTAAACATTGTTCTCTTCCAATCTCTTAGCCACACACTATATTTCGATATAATTTTACATAATGCGTTTTAGATCTGTATGATTATCTGTATTTCTTCTCATTCCGCTTTAATTAGTTCAGCTGGTATGTCATCACATCCAAGTGATTAAAAACCCTTCAGGTTCTTTATTGCCCATGCAATTTCATCTACTGAGGGTTCAGGTTCTGTCTCTGCTGTCATTGGTTCATGTATCTCATTCATACCCTCACTGTTATTCGTATCACACACTCAGCAGCAGTATCCCTGTCATCTTTTTAGAATGTGTCTAGATTCTGTCAAGGTGTTTCCCAACTCATCAAATATAACATTTAATTGAGGTTGAACATTTCTTGTCAATAACTTCATTTATTTGAACATTCGTAATCTCTTACAGCCTTATGATATTGCTCTATTCTGGTACAGCAATCTTGTATATATTGATTTTTGACCTTTCTTGTGTTCTTTCTTATTTCTAGTGTTAAAGATGTATACTCCATCCTGCTGTTATCGGATTCATTCCTTTTCTGTTTCAGTTCCCTCCTTTGTTTTATTAATTCTAACGTGTATGGTGTAATTCACGGCTTAAGTTGTTGTTTCTTGGCCGGAATTAAATCGTTGGTTGCAGTTATTAAGATATCTCTTGCATGTACTGTCAATTCATCAGAAGCCAATCCTCCTGTATAGACATCAAGACCCCAAAAAGACACTTCATTTCTACATTATATGCATCTTGTATTTTTGTCAGATCAAAACGTGGTGGTCTTTGTCCTCGGGTAAGCATTTTTTGAGTTTTACTTTCACATCTGCTTCTAATAGCTAATGATCTGTATCGCAGTCTTCACTTAGTAAGATTTTTGCCAAAGCCATGCTTGATCTCCATCTTCTTTGCATTACAATATAATCTATCTGGTTTTTGTTAGTACTGTCCGGGGACACCTACGTGAAGAGACTTTGTTGGGTGTCGTTTGAAAAGTGTGAGGGCTATCGATAACTCATTTTCTGTGACAAATTCAAGTACATTTGTCACCTGTATCATTTCAAAATCCAAATTTTCATAAAACGTGGCTCTCATATTCATTTCTTCCCGTACCCGCTTTTGCATTAACATCTCAAATTATTATTGCTATGACATTATGACCAATCTTATGTAATGTGTCTTGCAGTGTGCTGTATAATGTTCAGTGTCGTCTCCTTTTGCTATTAAAGTAGATGCATATATGTATATGAGCGTTTTGTGTGTGTGTGTGTGTGTGTGTGTGTGTGTTTTGTTTTTTGGTGTCTTTGATAACCTTTCAGTTTGACAGTGAGGATTCCATCACTAACCGTATATATATATATATATATATATATATATATATATATATATATATATATATATATATATATATATATATATATATATATATATATATATATATATGTAACGATGATAAAAACGAATTTACAAGAAACGTCCTCTTGTTGCAGGATGTGATGAAATGGGGTCATGTTACCCGATGGAAGACAACGACTTCAACAACTGCTCAGTGTTGACCTGCCCCAGGTTTCCGAAGAAAGAAGAAATACCCTATCAGGCTATTATGGAGACCACAGGTATGTGATATGTGCGTTTATATGACAAATTTAGACACCGCACCTGTCTCAACAAGCCACACACAATTAAATGTAAAGAAAAGCATGTGTGAACCTCTAAAGACAGGAGAAAATGATCAAAGTAACTGTAAAATTGGTAAAATGATATTTACACATGTGTTTCAGGAGATTCTGACATAAAGATAACTTAGCAAACTGCTTTGGACAATATCCGATCCATATCAAGCGAACTCAATGTTAAGTTGAGAGAAGCCTTCTTTACACTAATAAATTTACACTTCTGTAAAAGAAGTAGAGGAAGAAGAAGAAGAGAAGAAGAAGAATAAGAAGAAGAAGAAGAAGAAGAAGTAGTAGTAGTAGTAGTAGTAGTAGTAGTAGTAGTAGTAGTAGTAGTAGTAGTAGTAGTAGTAGTAGTAGTAGTAGTAGTAGTAGTAGTAATAGTAGTAGTAGTTGTTGTTGTTATAGAAGAAGCCGATGCCTAGCAGTTCTTCTAGTAGTGTAACAACTTGTTGCCCGTGGCATTATCACAATAAACCAACGCTTTCTTTACCTCTAACTCATATGTAAACCGGCAACCTCGCAAGATGTTCATTCAACATTCCAAAGAAGTAACATGTGAATTGTGCAAAGTCTGGACTTCATGGTAGATGTTTAAAGACCTCACATTTTAGATTAGGTACAATATGCATTCATTGCATACGCAGCGGTATGAAGACTGGCCATGTCGCAACACAACTGTACACTTATTTTTTAGAGAAGCCCTTGATGTTTCGATCGTATCGCGGGCTTCAGTTTTTTCACTGGCATATAACTGTATCGAACGCCAGTCACAGTGCCATCCTTTTCTTGCGAATGTATCAATGCAGAGCCCTTGATATCACATAACTTGTTCATCAAGACATTCCCGTCGAATTACTGCGAGTTATTGTTTTTTTATTTATCCTCTACTAAAAGACATCTAGTTTGTTTACTGTATCGACAGTTTCTTACCCCCAGGCTCGTAATGACGCATCCATGAATCGTCTAATGCCACAATCTCACGGAGAAACGTATCTCCTTCTCAAGCATGACAGTCATTATATAATTCCCCTGACAAATCGTCTCCCCTGCATAGTTGTGATCATCCCAGAGCTGTCTTTGCAGCCATCTGCTACAGTTACACACAGCGGAGGTCATCATGGACAATTGTGTACGCAGCACGCAGCACCGTGACTTGTGTTGGAATTCATGCTATATCATCTATATTGAGTTGTCGCTGTCGCCATGGACTAACTGGTCAATCTGACGTTTCATTGTGTCAGTTGTCACACCGGAAGTTCTCCCACTATGAGGGCTTCTATTACGTTTTGCCTTCCATTTTAAATCTTTCTATTCACACACACACACACACACACAACACACGCGCACACACACACACACACACGCGCGCACATACACACAGTAGTTCCCAAGCTTTTCAAGCAGAGGGCTACATCTACTATTTTCAGTAGTTAAGCGGGCCACAACGTTATACAATTATAACAGTCGTACAGTATCATTCTTAAATTTCTTAAACTTTCGTCAACAAAATTCTAAAACTGTAAAGGCAATCAGTGTCAGTACCACACTGCGGTCATGTCTTGGTTTAAAATCAAAAGTTCATTTACCAATAAATATAAAATCAGATTCAAAATTCGCTATTAATGTAATTAATTTACAATTTTAACTGTTCTTCATAACCAGTTATTTAAGTTCAGATACCAGTTTATCAGTGTCTCGGCACAAATTTGTCGGTGCCCAAAGTCATAAGCGCAGCTAGGTTATTGTACGGTGAGTCAGGAACGTTGCTTGATTTTTTTTTTTTAACGGATTATTGCGGAAAATGACTGCTCGCATCTGTAAGTCGAACCAAAACGACAAATTTAGATCTGGGCGAATGAAAGCAAGTGTTCAAATTGATCGCTAGACAATATGATCAGCTGAAGGTGAAGCAGGCAGCTCCAGAAATTTACACCTCAGTTGAGAATTACATTTCAAATCATTTACTAAGTGCTGAAGGTTGTGCTGAACTGAACAGGCGAATCCGATAATATCTGAGCAAAAAAACCACGAGCAGAGCAAATTATCGCACGCTGACGGGGCGCTCCGAGTGCATTTTTAGAATTATTAAAATATATTGTATTAAACAACGAGGCCTAGCTTGCCACTTTCTGACAGCTGGCGGGCCACAAGTGGCCCGCGGGCCGTGGTTTAGGAACCTCTGCTCACACACACACACACAAACACACGCACACACACACACACCTCATTTAACAACTGTCTTCATAAGGAAATATACTTGTCCTCTAAACTTTACAGGGTTGCACACCATCTGATCACACAACAAGAAATAACATCTCGTTGTTCTTGCATGGTGAAAGTCGATAGTGGGGCAGTCTTTGTGTATACGCTATTGCCGATTTGTAAACTGCTCGCTCCTCCCGAATCCTGAACATGATATTGCTTAAGGGCCTGAAATCAGGATTGACTTTATCCACACTCTTCCCTGCATGTCATAATATAACGCTGTCGCTTAATGGCTTTCCCTTGTGCTAATACATCATACTACACGAAACTAGATTTTATCAGCAGTCTTAATTTCCCATGAAACTTACGTATCTAATAATAGTAGGCGTTATAACTATCTTTTGGGTAGTGAGATCAATTACTTAGCTTTCTCGGATAAGGGTGAAATACAGAAGTAACGTGTGCAAGTTACGCACGTGAAAACTCCTACGGCAATCGGACATCGTTAAACAGCAGGATGTTAGGCAGCTGCCCTTGCAACATTGTTAAGAAATAAACCGTATCCACAGATAGCTAAAGCTATTTACCTTGGATGGAAGCTGTCTAGAGGAAGCACGGATTACACAAATGCATTGCTGCCACATTCCTATATTGTATATAGTGCTAGTGAACTTTCAAATCAACTATCACCCTTACTGAAACATTCAATTATACCCATGTCCGCAAAACGTACAGATAATAAACATAATATTCACACCAACTCTATGGTACAAAATACCAAACTTTGACTTGACCCAAATCACACTTTCGCAAAATCAACATCTGTAAGATGAGATGTCTGTGGAGAGCTGCCAAGTTAACAATCGGAACCGAGTAAGAAATGCTGTTATCAGACAGACAGTGGAATCAACACCTTGTGCCACATTTATTGAAAGACAGAAGATCAAGTGGTTTGGATATGTCGTTAGAATGCAACACCATCAACTACCATCACTGAATGCAACACCATCAACTACCATCACTGGCCTTACATCACAGATCATCTGAGACAAGACCAAGAGGACGTCCAAGAAGAAAATGGATTGACGACATCAAAGATATTGTATTATAGAATCACACGGAATGACACTATCTAGGGATGCCCACCGGGCGCTGGAGCGCCATATCATATATATATATATATATATATATATATATATATATATATATATATATATATATATATCAGCGCCCGGTGGGCATATATATATGCATATATATATATATTGACGATATTCAATAATAACTCCCAGCAGAGTCTAAGGACACAGGCTTGTGTTTATAATTAACAATACCTCCGGACAGTCGATTTGTTAGATTGAACACGACTCCTGCGAGCGGGAAAGGACAGACAGGGGGCGAAACTAATCAGTGTGTGTTTGACATTACACGGAGAAAGAGACTGAGTTAGGACGTTCGAATGTGAGAGATAGAGAGACTTAGACTGTGAAGTGTGATAGGGACATTGTCGTGTGGGAGAGTGATAATTATACCAAGTTAGTTAACGACTACAAACGTGGTCGATGTTTTATATTAAATTATGTAAAGTTAGAGTACAATGATTAAATTTGATAAACTGCGCGTTTGTGTGATTGCGGTGTGAAGGCAGACCGCGAGGAAATGTGCGAGTGGGTGTATAACACTGCTTGTATATTACGGGGGGTTATTTTACGATAATATTTTAGAGTAACTAAAATATACGATATCTAATCCGATTATGTTCGCGTTTAGTGCGTTAGTTAGAATGATTATGTGTATGTGCTGGGCTTTCTGAACTCGTAAATGTTGTTCGAGTGCTGCGAGATCATAAACAGGTGTATGACCCATCCAGATTGGACACTCTGAACTTTGAGCTGCATAACTAGATTTGATAAACTACCCTCAAAAAGGAACGATGACGAGTAAACGCTGCCTTATTGTCAAATGTGCTACACGACCGCAAAACTGCCTGTATTCTTTACAAGTTTGTATCCGGACTTCTTAGCATTGTGCTCTGTAATCATCTGTGTGAAACAATTCCTGAAAGTGAGGCACATTTGCAACACTAATAAATTGCCTGATTGTCTCCAGAGAAGAATGAAACGATCTTTCTAAATTGTTTACTTCTTTCCCATTGTATGCACCCTCCTTATTCTTCTTATAGATCATGCGTGTGGCGTTAGTGATCCTGTTTACCCACAAACCTTTTGTCCCGAGTACTGTCAAATACGTCTGATACTGATCTGCTCCATGTCAAAATGACCGGCATCTTCTCTATCAATCTTCTCCTCTTTTCCACAAATTACTCGTTGTCACGATTTACTCCAGCCTGCCCTCCTCGTGACGTGCCAAAAAATGTAGACTGTCTTCTTCTGATAGCGAGTCACCAATTCTACTTGTAAGATAACGTCTTTAAAGATATCTTCACTACTCGTTTTTTTTTCTTTTTCACCCACGGTGTACTCATCACTATTCTATTAAACCACAACTCCGCTGCTTCCACATAAATCCTCACTTGTCTTATTTATAAGTCCAAGATTCCTACCCACCTTGTTGGACAATTAGATATTCCAGAGAATGTTCTTCATCTTGTGAACTGGCGCCATTGCGTTTAAATTTAACTTCCTAAATACATCTTTCATTTGCAGAGATTAAAGCAAAATAATGCATTAATACATGACTTGTTTCTGCATCATATAATAATATATTTGACACTTTATAATGAGTATGAACGCTAACTTACAAACCGAGTTGATTCAGCTGTATATGTGACACATAGGTTGCCAGGCTCGGGACAGATGTGTTCCCGAGTGGGAGGTATATTATGAAAATGGTTGCGAACGCTTCATCTGTTTGAGAACATCTAAATACGCAATGGCTCTCGTGCGTCAGAAGGAAAGTATGTTAGTGTGTTTTTGTATATTACAACATCCAAAACATCATCTTCATCATCACGCGATAAACCAACTTGCCTGTCACGCTCATGTTTCTTGATGGTTCCGTCGCCCTGCTACTGAGTGAGTGCGTGGCGCGACACTGTGAGCTGTGAGTTTCATGTGAAGTGCTTTTGAATCTGCCCAAGTTTTTATTTTTGGAACGTGACTGTATGTTCGGAGCGATGGCAGGTGGCTATGTCCCAGAGTTGACCAGTTTTTGCCTTATGCAGAAATGCGTGGCTGCTGGGCTTCTGGTTGACTGCCACTGCCGTCGGTGATGAACTGTATGTTCATGGATTGTGTGGGTGAACATCTAGGAAACATCCAGATAGGAAAATGACTGCCGATTCCATCAGAGATGAATTGGGTGTTTCGTGGGGGACTGGTGTGTTGACATTCTGGCGGCGGCACTATGCACAGTGTATCTGTGCAGGCTGTTGTTTGTCGAGACTCCTGTCTTTTCCACTTTTCACATTGAGCAGTGGCGAGCGTTGTGTGTGATATTCACTGGCACAGGAACGGAGCATAATGTAGACAACCCGTTGCTGTGAAGTTGGAACCTCGACTAATTAACTAACTAACTAACTAACTAACTAGCTAACTAACTAAGTAGCTCATGTTTCTTAACAACCACTAATTCTCAACACAATGCATCAGCTTATCTGTCTATATATTCGAATACATCATCGTTGACTGTTACCAAGTTTATCTCATTGTTTACCTCTGTATTATTGGCCATACATTTTACTGTTGTTAAATTATTTTATAGTCTTTCTCTTCTCATAATGAAGCCAAAATGTTGACCTACTTTTGTATGTGTGTGTAAAGTCTTACTTCTGTCTAAGCCACTTTCCAATAATGTATAATTCTTAATGTGACTGTCTATGTTACATTCTTCTTTAATAGCAGGTGTATGTGCTTCAGTAGATTATTTTGTTGAATAATTTTCCCTGATTTACACATATATATATATATATTAGAACTTGTTCTATGAAATTATATATATATATATATATATATATATATATATATATATATATATATATATATATATATATATATATATATATATATATATATTCAAAACAATGTTTTCCCGTAGTGAATTTGAATAACGAAGACACAAACAATAGATTGCACGATTTATTGCCTGGCATATTTCGCTGCATCTCGTCAGGTACATACTGCAGAAATCACACAACTTACGTGAAATTAACTAGATAAATCCTTCAAGTTGAAATATACACATATTCGCACAGTAATGTCGATTGTCTACCACGGTAATTTTAAGCTGACTAACATGTCTTTCTGTTTGCACAATTCTGGCTTGCGTTGATAGATCATAATTGCTTCTGCAAATTTTAACAAGCGAGTATTTTGTGTTCTAAACAACACGCGAAATGCAGTGTCTCTGGACACAAAGTGGCCACTGGCGACAATGTGCCTGCCGATTGAAGACGCCGGGAGCTTCCGGTGTGTCGGCTCCTCGCGGCTAGCATCTCCTGTGTGTTGTATCTTGTTGACCCATTGAGGTATGTGTTCTGACACCCGTTTGTTAAGCTGTCTCTCCGTTCGACCAATGTAAACGGCCTGGCATCTACATGTAAATTGGTAAATACAATTGTTTGTGGCGTATAGAGGAACAGGCTCTTTGACTGTTGGTGTAGGAATGGGTACGGTTTTACATCTAATGACTGGAGTTGCCGCACAGAATGTTCGACCTACTGCTGTAGTAAGCCGGTCTTGTAGACGTTGCATTACGTCATCCCCTCGAAAGGTTAGCTGGATGAATACGAGTTTAGGGACTGTAGTTACGTCTGCTTTGGGTTTGGGCTGTTGGCAATGGCGCTTTATAAATCCTGTGGAGTACCCATTCAGGTGTAAGACATTCTTCAGAGTTTCAAATTCCTCTGTCATTGTGTCCTGGGTGCATATCTTTCTAGCACGGTCAAACAAGGTCCGTACTAAGCCCCGTTTGTACTGGACAGGTGTGAAGCTCTGAAAATTTAGGTATTGGCCAGTCCATGTTTCTTTGCGATACACCGATCTTTGAATTGTGCCGTCTGCTCTACGTCTCATTAGAATATCTAGGAACGGTAACGCTTCGTTGTGTTCGTGTTCCATAGATAGAGAGATGTTTTTATGCGTCTTGTTCATTGTGGCCTGAAACGATGTTGCTTGTAGCTCGTCTGAGAAATTTGTATGTTTCCGTTCTTTTAATGGTCATATTATCTATTTGTATGTGGCCAGAGTTTTTAGCCATTCCTTCTCTTGAAATTACCATATATTCTGTCTTACCTTGGTTGATAACCAGCCCCATATGTTGGGCTTTTTCCTTTAAGTGAGTCAATTTTTCCAATGTCTTTTGTTCATTTTTCCCTATAATATCTATATCACCTGCATAACCAAGCAGCTTGGATGTTCCTCCAATATCACATTCCTCCTTTACCCTCCTTACAACTTTCTCTAGAGCCAGATTGACGAGTAGCGGCGATAGTGCATCACCCTGTTTCAAGCCAGATGTTACTTGGAAAGGGTCTGATTTCCTGCCTTTATATGTTACTATATTATAAGTATCTTCCATGCATAGTCTGGTCATGTTGATTAACTTCCTTGGTATTCCAAATTCCCTGCATAGCATTCCATAGACTATTCCTATGGACACTATCATAAGCCTTTTTAAAATCCACAAAAATGTTATGGAGATCTCTTTTATATTCCCAATTTTTCTCGGCTATTTGTCATAAGATAAATATCTGATCTAATGTTGATCTGTTTTGTCATACCACGCCTGGTAGTCACCTAATATGTATTCTGAATATGGTTTTAGTCTATTTAGTAATACTGCGGATAGTATCTTATAGCTTATGGACAGTAGTGATATTCCTCTATAATTTTCACACTGGAACTTGTCTTCCTTTCTTAAAGATAGGTATCAATAATGACTCTTTCCAGTCATGGGGTAATTCTTCTGTCATCCAGATTTTTATTATTAGTTCGTATAGCTTTAGATGTAATGCATGGCCACCCTGCCTTTATAAATTCAGCAGCAATTCCATCAGCCCCAGTTGCCTTATTATTTTCAAGGTCGTGTGATTACTTATAGGATTTCTTCAAATACAGGTTCTTCAATTAATTAATTGATTAATTAAGTGGTCTGTGGGTCTGTAAACGAGTGATCTGTAAACATATGAGGCTAGCACCATATACCTAATACAGCACAGAGCCTGGTCACCGGTCATTGACTTCTGTTACTGCAGTGACTACATCTACCGTACCGCCGCTGTTATTATTTTCCTGACAACCGCTGTCGCAAAATAGTACCAGAATATGATCTATGTGGACTGATACATATTTAAACATGCTTGCATTATTTTCGCATGCTTTGAACTCGAGTGTAGTCATCACTGGACTTATTTTTGCATAAGGGACAGCTTTCCCTATTATCATGGTCCCTCGCCATAAGCTGAACCCATTTCAACTTCTGAGGTACTTGTAATTTACGCACCCAAGTCAAGGACGAGACCACATGTTAGTCAAACTGACCGGTGTAGAGTTGAACCCACTATATCAAAATCAGAATACTGAAAGATCAAGCGGAAGCGCTCTCATCCATTCGGCCATTAAATGCACATAATACTATACTCTCCAGTTGAATATTGCTGCTACCTTGGGGTTAGATATAAACATGGGGAAATCTTCACCCTTCCAGAAGTAAGATGTGGCACATACAGATGTTCTGAGGGAGAAGTAACCAAAGAAGACGAGGGTAAATTGCTGGTTCTATTAATTATTGCTTTAGTCTATCATCAAAAACTTCAGAATTAACATAATCATCTTCAATGTTTGCCATTAATTGTTGTGGAAAAAAGTAGTTGACGTTTTAGCGCCCGACGTGTGAAAATGGATAATGTAAATGCGTGTATAATGTGTTTGATTGCGTCAACCAATTTAATACACTGGTCTACACATATTTTGGTGCCTTAAATGTTATAGTTGTGCTTGGTTAATTATGTATTGCTGATCATAAAAAACTGTAACCAAATATTGCATATAAGCTCTAGTTTTTGAGATGACTAAGAATGACCTTCTCAGTAGGGCAATTGTTATGTACACTTTAGAGATAGGTGCCATCAGTGGAATTTTGACTTTAAATCTGCATTTATAGTATATGTAATCACTGTGCATGTATTGCCTTCATATAAAACTCCAAAATGTATTATCATTGTACCACTAACATTTTTTATCTGTAATCATACACAAAAAGCTTCTTTTCGAGAACTTCCTGGAATGTGATTTGCCCGGACATTCATGCTTAAAGGTCCAGCAGTAATCTGCCATCATGTGGGCATCTAACATTCCCTGGTATATTTCTTCCATTGTTTTTAAATCTTGGTGAAATCGTTCATCTTGCTCCTCACTAAAGTCGCCAAGATTCTGCGTAAAGAAATGTAAATGATAATGGATGTGGTGTAATTGTATGCTCATGCTGTTCCCAAGCTTTCACAACCTCAGCAGCATGTTTTCAAATAATTCAGAATAATTGTCTGTTTTAAAGTTACCAGAACGTTTTAC
>JACEFZ010009476.1:102500-115000 GCA_014155875.1 Cepaea nemoralis
TATAAGATCCTGTTCTGAAGAAGAAATCAGAGAATGGGAACAGAAAAACTCCACCCAAAAAGCAAACAGTGAGTACAGAACTAAAGAACACATTTGCATGTCTCAAACTGCCAAAAACACAAGGGAGACCACCGATGACGGAATTCGAAACGAATTCACAGAGGTGCATAACACAGGGACGGTCAAATCTGTCAATGACAACATCAGCATAAATCCTCGAATTGAGGTTGCCACCGAAACGCAAAAGTGTGAACCTGTAAATGTGCAACAACAGACAGAATACGCTAATATAGTGACAAGGCAAATGACTCACAAAACCCACATAAACAACTCAACAGAGACAACAGGGGACACTAACCGTACTAACAGAAACGACATTGACAAGAACAACAATGACAATTCTACTTTAACGACACATTCTCTTAATAACGGAAACGACGAAGTCAACGACACAATAGCAACAACTCTTCTAAATCATGACAAACAGCTTGAAGAGTCATTACAAACCGACTCGACTTCTTTAAAATACTCTCAACTGAAATCATATTATCTGACAAACAACAATGACAAAAGCACAGCAACGACAGTACGCCTTAACGATACTACTACACAAGACAATGAAGACAACTTCACATTACAGACAGTTTCTCGTGAAGACAAAACCGCAGTTACCAAACCAACAACTGAGAGAACTCATAAGTTCCAACTTTATGAGTCAAAACAATTTGTTTCTCTGAGAACTAGAAACAATTACGGCATTAATTCCAAGAAACATAACCAAGGAATACAAAGATATCCAAGGGACACTACTAGTGACAAAGAAGTATTATTAGCAAACGAGTGTCATCATATGTGTTCATCGCAAATTTATCATCGATCAAGGACACATAAAACTAATACAGAAAAAACACATAAAGCTGCAGAAAGTTATACAGATACAGAAATAACATCATCATGCAACATTCATGCAAGCAAACAGTATGCAAATAAACAAACACAAACAAGGGACTTCACACAAAAGCAAAGTCAGAAACGATTGCATACAAACAAACTGCTTTATTGCATGAACAAAACCAGCAAACGATGCGGATCTAAATCCATCAGCACAAAGACTACCATTTTTTATTTCACCATCCACCTATTTATCAGATAAATACAATTTCTTTGAAACACACACCTCAACCAACAAAAATAAACAATCACATTCACCAAGCAGTAGAATGAACAAAGACAAATCACTGACGCTCTTGCTACTTTTGCTGTTAACCCAACTTCAACCAACATTACTTACCTTTCAAAATGTATCTTTCAACACCATCCTGATAACAAACATATTTTCCATTATATTTACCATCGCATTTAGATATCAATCAACATTGCGCCAAATTGAAAGAGCAAAAACCATGCTACATTTCATTAACTCCTGTTGGTGCAAGGCTTTTCATATAACTTTGGGATATGCCTATAGTAAATTTATTTTCCCTCTTACATTATTTAGACTTATTTTTACATCGATACCTATACAATTATGTAGTTTGTGCAATTGTAAGAGTATCCGTTTAGAGGATGCAATTTGCAAATTTAAAACAATTTTTTCGAATCCACCCATATTGAGATTACCAAACATAGATTTACCATGTATATTAACTACAGATGCAAGTGCGATCGCCATTGGAGGATGCCTGATGCAGGAATACGAACACGTGAGATACCCGATCCTGTATGTCAGCCGTAAACTGAAAACAGCGGAAATCAAGTATTCGACAGCTGAATTGGAGGCACTAAGTTTGGGATTTTTGTGTTAGTCGTTTATCTAAGTTCCTCTTAGGTTCCCATTTCGTTGTCTTGACGGATCAGGCGCCACTGCTGGGAATTAAAGAAGGCACGGATAATGTATTTGCCGACATAGTATCACGATTAACCAATGCACCAGCAGATTAACACTATTTACATTAATTAGTGGCCATATTATAAGCTGTGATATTTTAGTCTGTTGCATAAAAGAGTGTACCTCTACACTTACTGAAGAACTTTAATCTGGAAGTGTCGACAGCTGATATAATACTCTACTTATAGCTATCACAGACATGAAACTTTGAGAACCGTTAACTATATTGAGCCACAGTGGCAATTAGCAGTACATCAAAAACATTCCGAACTGTGAATATTAACATTTGCGAAGTTATTTCATCAATCACTGAACTAAAAGGTACCATGCGAATATTAATAACTGTGCATACGCGTGATTTCAATTTACTCGCAAACTAACGGAACAGAACATCGCACATACAAGCAGCGATATACTATGACTATGACGACATATGAGAGATAACACAGGAATGTGACACCAAAACGTTACCTACGAACTGTAAAACATTATTGGAACAGCACACGGACGAAAGAACGACAACACACGGATCGTCGTTGGAGTTAATTAATTTAATGTTATGAGTTAAATATGTATTACATTTGTGCTTTGTTGTATACAGAAAATATGTGAACATGTAAATTGTACATTTTCTATCATAATATGTCACAAACATTTTCATTCATAGTTAAAACTTTCTCCCAATACAATTGTTGCAATGTAACTTATAAACCATTTCTTATCACCAGTACAGATAGTACTTGACGCTTTGAATATAGCATATCGCCAGTTTCCTTTTTTTCTAAGGGCGACAACAATTACCTCACCTTAATGTGTATATTTTAACAAATTATTATATTGAATGAAAGGTGTGCGAATCAGAGAGTGAATGAATTAAATGAGAGAGCGAGATACTGAGCGGACAAATTGTACGCAAAAAGTATTTATTTTAATTTGTCTGCGTTTTGAGTGTAAAATGTAACACTTGTCTAAAATTGTGTATACATGTTTAGTGTTAGATAAAATAGGTTCACTCTGAGAATGATTGTTTGAATACCCTGTACATGCGTTACACAGATGACGTAATTCATGACAAGGGATATTCCAGCTCGTGACACTAGAGATGTACTACACACCAAATACACACAGGTAGCACACACTTTAGACATTAGGTAGGACATACTCATAAAACTAAACACTAACAATTAAATCACACACATGTTTATTAGAGCAAGTAACAAAGCAGTAAACACACTAACAGGCGAACAAGAACATAAGTAGTTACTTGGAAGAAAACAAGAGTGCATATATATATTAAGCACTATAAAACATACGGAAGTAAAAGTGTATCAAAATACACATTCAGGACAAGAATTGCAAGTGTTCTTAAATAAGCCAAGACAATTTGTCTTGTTAAACCTCTCTAACACAGAGTTTAATATCTGGGTATCATATGGATACTTGAGAAGGGCGCGGTTGCAAATACAACTAGAAGCGTCAGGGAACTTCGGTCGGATAAGCATGTTTAAGGATATGGAAGAGATAGGGGCTCTTCGGCAATCATCCTGGATTGTTGTAAGGTGAAATACATGAGTTAATAGTGCAAATATATAGATGGCCAGGTTCCCATCCACGAAACTACCAAACACCAACTTCATGTGATCCTATGACAGAATTAGTGACTAATTACCATATACTAAAACATAGAGCGGGGGACGGGGACCCCTGTCAGAGTCTCACATGGAGTCGGTAGGAACATAAAGATAGAAGGGAACTCGAGAAGGGACATAACCCCAATACAAGGGAGACACACTCGAATGCTCGAACAATCTAGAGCCTTCGAGAAACATAGGTCAGTTCGCCTACAGCTCCGTGGACAAGCTGACCGCGTGCCAGGACCTGGTCCACGAGAAGCTCGAGGAGAGTTACAGCCCGTGTCCGAGACACGTTAGAGGGCAGACGCTGACTAGACATCGAACAAGCAACAGGGCTTAACTTAAGGGGGACTTGATAGATTGAATACAAGTGTATTTAGGAGTGTTACCTCGCTAAATAGATAAATAGATAGATGATAGAGTTTGTTGTAATAATTATGTATGATGGCTTTATTGTGAACTCCTATGATCATGTTCGCCACGGAGCTGGCTGCGAAAACCATTCTTCGCCAGCTTACTGTAAATAAATCATGTCAGATAGTATCATAACGGAGTTTGTTGCCTGTATGAACCCAAGTTTAATTCTCCTAGGTATCTAGGACGTTGACACATACATACATACATACATACATACATACATACATACATACATACATACATACATACATACATACATACATACATACATACATACATACATACATACATACATACATACATACATACATACATACATAATGCATACATACATACATACATGCATGCATGCATGCATGCATGAATGCATACATACATACATACATACATACATACACACATACATACATACATACATACATACATACAT
Organism: Cepaea nemoralis; assembly: GCA_014155875.1. Taxonomy (NCBI): domain Eukaryota; kingdom Metazoa; phylum Mollusca; class Gastropoda; order Stylommatophora; family Helicidae; genus Cepaea; species Cepaea nemoralis. The sequence continues at coordinate 106,870 of JACEFZ010009476.1, forward strand.
ACATACATACATACATACATACATACATACATACATACATACATACATACATACATACATACATACATACATACATGCATACATACATACATACATACATACATGCATGCATGAGGCAGGCAGGCAGGCAGGCAGGCAGACAGACAGACAGACAGACATACAGACAGATAGACAGATAGACAGACAGACAGACTGATAGACAGATAGACACAGACACACACACAGACACACACACAGACACACACACACACACACACACATACACACATAACATACTCTCCCCCAATGTAATTATCCTGATGTTACAGAGTTAATAAATTAGCGCACAGCGACTAACCTGATCAGATAACGTCAACACCTGACTTCGCACTGGCACATCTGATGATTATACTGATTATGATGATTATGATTATGACGATTATGCTGAATCTGATAAAAAATAACTGACACAAAAGGGTTATAAATTTGCAGGATGTCACTTAGATGGCAACTGTTACATCGAGAATGAGTATGTAAAAACCAACTGTTCACTCTACCTATGCTACAGGGATGACTTTACGAAGAAGCTCCACCTTGAACACTACCTTAACGAATGTAGGTTATATGTGTATCTGTCTTCTTTTAAACTGGGAACTGGGGTCTGTTGTCAATAACATACTCAAACCTGGGTAGAATTCATTACCGACCTTGACTTGATTCCAGCCAGTACAAAACTTTGCTCTTTCATTACCTCCATCCATCATGTGACAAGCGTGTGCGGTCATGTTCTGCCATCTCACTCGATCACCAGAGTAGTGGATCAGCTTCCTGTTCCTGTCTCGACCATGCTGTGTAACCAATCCATCCAAGTATTTAATTATCGGTCTTCCCCTTGGTCTCTTCATGACCTAGTCACATCCAAACATGCTGCTGTGCTGATGTGAGGTTCCATTAGCTGTCTTGCACACCCCGCTGATTGTGGACATATAGAGGGAGCGGTCACATCTGTAACACGGTCCACGGGGAGATCGCTCTATGACACCGGGTCGGGAGACCAGCTGTAACACCTATATGACTCAGATAGATGCACACCATCTTCAGAGCCCACACGTCCTGAAACTCAGATAATGCCTTCAGAGGGGCTCAAACAGAGACCAAACGAACGAATTAACCAACCACTCAAAGCAAAAACAAAACAAAAACAAAAAACAATAATCCAATCAAACAACCAGTCAACTAACCACTCAGCCTAGAAGCTAACTAGTCAATAACCCAATTTAAAAAAAAAAACAATTCAACCTACCAACAGACTATCCAACAAGCCACACAATAACCACATCAATTAACCAATCAAATAGTCAACAAATCTTCTAATCAGCAAACCGATCGACCAACCATTCATGCCCGTATTACGCGGTTATATTGTAACATGTTACATTCTTGACTTCTCAAGTCAGTTAAAAATAAGACCAGGAGCAAATTGTAGAAGTCACAATACACCAGTCGTGGGAAAACTAAGAATACAACTGGAGACATTTAAGAGAGCTCCATGAACTGTCAAATTAGATTTGATAAACTCGTTATTTATAGCTCTGTAGTTAATATTTATTGATTTGTAGTTATAGATCTATAGTTCTATCTTTGCAGTCCGATCTCGGAAATTATATTTCATTAGTTCTAACTATGCATTTATTTCTCTGTATTTCTATCGGTGCAGTTCTAGCTCTGTAGTTCTATCGCTGTAGTTATATCACCATGGTTATATCTCTGTAGCTCTATCTCTGTAAGTCTATCTCCGTAGTCCTGTCTCCGTAAGTATAAATCTGTATACACACCTCTGTAGTGCAATCTATGTCTTTCTAGTTATGTAGTTCTATCTAGACATTATCCTACTCGTTATAATAACCTTACATAATCTTAAATTTTATTTCACAAGCGACGTCTTCTTTTCATAACATAATGCTCACCAATCATGATCAGTGTCTCAACTAAAACGGTCTACTTATCGACCATATCAACATCTATCATCTGCTCAATAAATTACATGAGCGTTAGGCAATATTATCCAAACAGTTCCATGTGTTTCGAATCACAGAAAGTCGTCTCAACGATAAACAAAAGTTGATTTTGAATATGCTCTTTTGACTTGTAAAAATTGTGTACAATGTCTCTGTCACAAATAACATGAGACAGATATCGGGACGCAGAGGTGTTTCCAAGGCACCAGGGCCGGGTTATATACTGGCCAAGACCTATTGACGCGTCCTCGTCGAGCGTCCTGGGCAACAGGTCCCTTCGGGGTCCTGGCTAAAGTCAGTAGGATCGCCGATTCCTCCGAAGTCGGAGAGTGTCTGCCTGTACGGCGAGGAACCACCAGTCTGCACACCAATAAGCCAGACATGGGACAACGGATACTCACGCAAACCTCAGGTCCTGTATGACATCACACTGATGTTGGACAACAGGATGCCTTCATCCGACATACAGGACTTCACGTTGGAGCTCAAGCCAACGAACACAAGCAAGCAAGCGAGACAGATACCATGAGATATGTATCATGAGATAAATTTCATGAGGCATACATGTTGAACTAAGCATCATGAGGCAGATATGAGACAGATGGGATCATTTGCACCTGCAATATGCAATATGTAATATAATTTGTGAAATGGAAAATAAACAATGACCAGACCAATGGGTGGTACTTTGTTACATGGATCCCTATCCCATCCACACTCGCACTGCAATGCCAGCCCCCCCCCTTTCTCAGACTAGACTCAGTTCACAAGTGCCACCCCGCATCACCATCAAATCATTTGCTTTATCCCTATTGGGTAACAATAGTATATTTTACACGGCAATATTCCCATGTGAAATGACACTTATAGAAAAACATGTCTTCCCATGAAAAATAGCATGAACCATCAAATATATTGCCAACCTAGACAAAGGTTCGAACATATATTGTCCTTTACGGAACGTAGTTCATATGAACCCAACCAACGTTGCATAGGAACACGTGCAATATATTCAGATATAAACTGCATTTAAGGAAAATCTTTAACAGAGCCTTTAACAATTCTCATGTACGTAAAATCACAGGAACTTTGATTTCTGAGGTGCAATACACATCCTGGAAACAGGTGGATATATTAAAGCGTCTATCTGCATTCTAATGTGAGTTGTTACATATAAAATCAACATCTCACTCACTCAAACATTCCCAGCATTTTCAAGGAACAGGTTACATGTTACATCACTACGTGACACACGTAGACTCTCAAGAGCTTTGCTACAGTTTGATTAAGAATGTGCGATCATATACACTTATAGGAAGTTCTATAAAGCACATAAAAGGCAAATATGCGTTGAAAGTGATATACAGACATCAAGCATACCGCACAATTCTCACAGCAGACGAACGATAGGCATGGGAGAATATTCAGCGTGGTAGACATGTCAGCCTGACGGGAAGCATAGTCAGTACGACTTGCAATGAAGTTCTGATCTTCACTTACACATTTCTCATACAAATAGTCTGACATTCGTCTCTTTCTCAGTACTAGGCGATGCCACATCATTTAAAAATGATTTATGGTGGTTCCTGATATTCAGAGAACTATATCAGGTATTATCAAGGCACCTTTAGCACCACATCAAAATGCATCATGCCGTGTTGGAATCCGAGCTTTACCTACTAGACTATGAACTGGTCTAGTTGATAGCGTTCTCCCCCCAAGTATTAGCCAATCAAATGACAACATACGTCCCTTTGCTCCTCCACTCGCTTCTAGAAGGTTCTTTCCAAGAATAGCGATGATGTCATGTTATCAGGAGGGTCACCGTTCATAATTAAAAAGTATTGATAAAAGTTTTATGGACCGAGAATGTGGATGCATGATCAAATTATGTGTCAGACACGCTAGCGTGGAACAGGCAGAGAGATTGGCTAGTTCCGGATCATTGATGGGTGATTTGATGATTGAGAAGTAGATGTGGTGAAGGCCCTCTCCGAGCGCGTTATTAATGTAGAAGAACAGATGATGACTGAGCGCTTATGGGAATGCCCTGAGTGCAATTATGTCGGCTCCTGACTCATCTCAACTCAGTTCAATTCGACGAACAATAAACGAAGAATCAAATATGCTGAAGTCATTCTACTTACGCCATTCTACTTTTAAATCATCTGTTGTGTAAACATAATGACTTGTGACTATGCGTGATACGTATTTAAACCGAAATGGTTCGTGAATGAATTACATATAATGTAAAGCATGAAGAAATAACACAATTACTAGAGTAACCGAACATTGACGACAATGATCTGCGAATAATAAAGACCATATATTGGCAGCAATGAGCAAACATAAGAATCAACAATCTTTTAGGAACATTTCGGTGTATAAAAAAGTCGTCAAACACGGTTGTGTATTGTTTCCTGATTGGGATCATTGTACAGTGAATGTATGATGAGATCTATAGAACATATGCCGGGGATCCTGGTTAGTGGTCATAATATAAATAACTTACGTTGTGCCGAAGACACCGTCTTGATAGCAACAATTCAGAACGATCTACAGAAAATGATAGATACAGTGGTTGGGGAGCGTGAAAGAATGGGCCTTAGTTGGTATAATATACAGACAGAAGTCATGGTGATATCAAAGAAAAAGATTACGCCCACATGTGCAATTAATGTACATGACGTTATTTTGGGACAAGTGCAGCAATTCAGATATCATGGCGCATGGATAACATCAGATGAAAGATGCATCACTTAGATAAAGAACATATATGAACAAGTAAAAACAGCATTCTATCAAATGAAGACCGCTTTGTATAATATGTAACAGTTCTTGAAAGTCAGAAAAAAAATATTTCTTGAAAATTACATAGAACCGGTTTTAACATACGGTTGCGAGTCCTGGATAATTAGTAAACAAGCGAAATAATCCATTGACACCTTGGAAATGTGGTTTTATAGAAGAATACTGAAAATTAGTTGGACAGCAAAACAGAGCAATCAGGATGTATTAAGGGAAGCTGAGTCGCAAAGACAGCTTATCGCAAATATTAGAAAGAGGCAGTCGTCGTTTTTGGTCACGTTATGAGACGTCAACACCAGGAATATGTTGCGAAAACCGGAAACATTTGTGGACAGAGAGATAGAGGAAGACAGAGTGAAGAGATTATAGAAAGTGTTTTGTCATGGCACGGAAGGAAGTCAGAACACGAATTGGTCCATGACATCGGGGAATCATAATTTGTGGAGAGGCATGATCGCACACCCAGCCGGCAAGGCACCGGCATATGACGATGAATATACAACTCTGCAGTACGCACGTGAAGGGATGCAGCGAGATATCAAAACCAGTGCACGGTGCGACCTGTGATTTATGACATCCTTTTTGTGGACCCACTTAACGAATTCGATTCCAGTTGCAGCTTGTTGTTTGTATTCTGTGATGTATGTTTCCATGTTAGCAGCTGTGGGCTAGATTGTAGTAGTTCATAGGGAGTTAAGTAGTCGGATGAGGGTTGTGATTCCACGGGCCTACACAGTGGAATATTCCTTGCACGTCACAAATTCATAGCGGAAATCTGCTTCAAGGCAGTGGCTGGGACACTTGCCTGCTTGTCCGATTGCCACATGATCGAACCCCCTGAAGGAAAGAATTCGTAACGTAACCTGGAATTTCATGTTGACATAGTCTAACATGTGTCACAGAAAATGATCTGGGAAGTAAAGTCGGCCGATGTGATATTGAACACATCAACCCAGCGAGTTCCGGTTGGCTTATAATATTATTGAGGCAGCACCATATGCTTAATACGTCTTAAGGTGTAGAATCATCATCTTCCAATTTTGGCGTCAGTCGTTGTCGGGAAGAATAATTTGCGTTCCAGCATCCGATGTGTGGCCCTGGTTAGAGTGATTATACAATGTCTTTGATGTCGCCCATTCATTCATTTTTTGGGAGTCCGCTTGCTCTCGTTGCATACGCAAGGCCAGTGCTGGTAGCTGATAGTGTAGCATTCTAACGAGATGGCCAAATCATTTGATCCTCTATCTTTCAATAAATGTGGCACAAGGTGTTGATCCAAATGTATGTCTGATAACAGCATTTCTTACTCGGCCTCGGATACTTAAGTTGGCAACTCTCCTCAAGCATCTCACCTCACAGGTGTTGATTTTATGTAAGTGTGATTTGTATAATATCCAATTCTGACACTAGTAACATACGACTGCAGGTCTCCGTGGCGTAGGTGTTACGGACGCGGTTCGTGATCTCGCATACCCGCGTTCAAAACACAACAGGACGCTATTTGGCAGCAGACCGCGTTGCATTGTTGTTTTACGAAATGGTATAGGTGCAGGTCGTTCATAAAGCAATGGCAACCTACTGAACGTAAACTGCAAAGCGATCAACAATAGCAATAAAATGCTGATGGAAAGGATGTGCAACTAACTAACATACGAGTGGTGTGCATATGCTCTTTATTATTTGTCAATCAATGTCGTTTATATTACACGAGGATATATTGCTTTTACCTGCTGCTTTTACCTATACATGTCCCTAACCTTTTGTTAAATGATTCAGTGCCGAAGTTTAATATATCACCAGATGTGACCTCCCGTTTGGACAGAAGGACGATATATCGCAATACTAGGTCCGTCGTATTGTTTGCTTTGTTTTGTGGTATCTTCTGAAATTCCAATGCTCAGTGAAGGATAATTTACATTATCCATCCATCCATCAAGTGCCATGCCGGTAAGCGTGGGCGGTCATGTTCTGCCATCTCACTCATAATTGTTTATTTGATTGTGTGCCATGTATGGTCCAATCTGACTTTTTATTTTACACTGAATCATTTAAAGAAACGAGTTATCTTGAACGACGTAATGTTTTGAACATGTGGTTAAAATGTTCTTGTGTGCGACCTATATCGACATGTACACATACACAGCGCTTAAGCTATTTATCTAATTACGTGCAAGACATACCTGTGTCAAAAATGAATACGTTTCTGTACTCTTCAGGTTGCCATTGGGAGGGACATGACTACCTAAATGGGGCAATCCTCTACCTTCCTAATGACACGAAATGTTTTGAGCGGCGATGCGACCTCGGAAGATGGACAGTAAACGAGCTGGGTAGACGGCTCATTTTCAGTCACATTGTTCTACAAACTGTTGATTGTGTTCAAGTTTGGTTTTAATATGAAATGTAATATCAGTCGGATCCCAAAGTACCACTTTTGCAGCTCAGTTGTTCTAGGTCGATTAATAATGCACGTATTTATCTAGATTTCTCTATTTCAGACTCTTTCACTGTCGTCTGTCTGTCTGTCTGTCTGTCTGTCTGTCTGTCTGTCTGTCTGTCTGTCTGTCTATCTATCTGTCTGTCTGTCTGTCTGTCTGTCTGTCACTCACTATATATACTGCACTTGCCTGCTTGTCCGACTGTCATTCATTCACGCTCAGATGGCGGCCTATACAGTGCACAGAGATCGAAGGCCAAGACCAAAATTAGGAGGATACTGATCAGAGAGTTGCTTTTTTGCTGATAGTGCTGTATTTACGACCCGTTCTAAGGAAGAATCACAGCCACTACTATCTGCATTCTCCAATGCTTGTTCTGAATTTGGTTTAACAATTAGCAAAAAGAAGACACAGATTATGTCACAAGGTGCACATGGTGTACCATCAATCTTTATTGACGACGCCGAACTAGAGATGGTAGACCATTTTACATATCTAGGATCAGTGGTAAATAGCAAATTATCCCTATATCAGGAAATCAACATCAGGATGGGTAATGCAGCAACAACAATATACAGGTTAAGAAAAAGAGGCAGGGAGAACAGGAAGATTACTGCCACAATGAAAGGTCTTGTCTATCAAGCCTGTGTCCTTAGTACTCTTCTTTATGGCAGTGAAACCTGGACAACTTACTCACACCAAGAGAAACGTTTAAACAGATTTCATATGCGGTGTCTGCGAAGAATACTTGGTATTAAGTGGCAAGACAAAATCACAAATACTGAAGTATTGGAAAGATCAGGTTGTGTGACAGTTTATTCCATGCTCAGTCTTCGTAGACTTAGATGGATAGGACATCTTAGGAGGATGGATGATGGTAGAATACTA
>JACEFZ010009476.1:120000-130990 GCA_014155875.1 Cepaea nemoralis
TAGTCAGATATAACTGAGCTACCGTATAACAGTAGACGGTACTACCTGCTTTCTGTTAGCGCCGAACGTTGGGCGGCGCTTACCACAACCGACACCCCACATTGTGCCAACGGCTTCGGGTGGAAGAGCGCAATTGGGAGGATACAAGCCTTACCCTGGTGCGAGGAAATGCAAGCTAAAGACAAAATGTCATGGCAGGGCAGACCAGGCCCTAAGCCTTGGTTGGCAGCTGGTCTAGGATCGAAGCTCCGACAGGCGGACAGTTAGAGCATTGCTTTGATGATCCGGCAGCTTCTGCAGCTAGTCTTGTTCCAGATGTAGGGGTGTTACCTTTCCTCTGGAGTGAACTAGGCAGGCCGAGAGAGGGATCATGCTGTATGGGCAACACATGATCTCTATATTTTAGCCCAGGCTTTGTGCTATGGAGAGGCAATAACTCCATCCCTGGTCTTAACTGGTCTCGGAATCAAAGCGAGAGGCAACTGTTACGGGTTATAAGTCCCTGTCAACTGGCGTAGACATGGGGCGCCACGCGTTGCCTCTGACGGTGGGAGACACCTATAGGTGTCACTGATCAGCTACCGCCCGCCTCAAGCTGGGCAGCCCCCGGCCAATTGGGTGCTGATCCGCCACAGCCTGCCTGCTTCAATGGGTGCTTGGGGCTAGGACAAAATCTACATCGCAGACTGTAAAACCAATGCACCAGGTACAAACAAAAATAAAAATAGAAACCTCAAGCTACGGCTTGCAACCTGGAACGTGAGAACCATGTGTCCAGGATTTTCCACTGACTTGACCAATATTGACGATGTGAGAAAAACGGCTGTGATTGATGCCGAACTCAATCGTCTTAACATTGATATTGCTGGCCTGCAGGAGACTCGCCTCGCTGAGGAAGGGTCACTCAGGGAAAACAATTACACCTTTTTTTGGAAGGGTAGAGGGCAGGCAGAAAAAAGGCAACACGGTGTGGGCTTTGCAGTGAAGAATTCGCTACTGGGAATGATTGAAATTCCAGCAGGAGGAAATGAAAGACTATTATCCCTGCGCTTGGCAACCTCTTGTGGGTTTGCCACCATTATTACTGCATATGCACCGACACTCGATTCCTCTGATGATGTGAAGGATTCGTTCTATGAGGAGTTAGACTCCGTGATCAAGGCAGTTCCAAAATCTGACTACATTTATATGCTCGGTGATTTCAATGCTCGTGTGGGCAAGGACTCGAGTTCATGGCCAGTGTGCCTTGGAAAATACAACATCGGTCGCATGAATGAAAATGGGCAAAGGCTGCTGGAGCATTGCACCAGTAATGACCTATGTATTACAAACTCCTTTTTTAAAACAAAAGAGATGCATAAGGTCACATGGAAACATCCAAGATCCGGCCATTGGCACCAGCTGGACTTCATCATCACACGGAGACAACATCTGAACCATATATCATTGACTCGTAAGTTACCACAGTGCTGACTGTGATACGGATCATTCTTTGGTTGTTGCAAGGGTTAGACTGAGACCAAAGAGAATCTACACAGCTAAACACAAATCTAGCCCCAGGATTAATATTATTAACACTCACGATCCTGAAAAGTGCTTTCAGTTTCAACAGCAACTTGAAGACGCTTTCACTGATACACCAGAAAATTGTACAGTAAATGAAAAGTGGGGTCAAATTAAGGAAACTCTTTATAAAACTGCCGTAGGGGTTTACGGCACTGTGGATCATAAGAGGCAGGACTGGTTTGCGGCAAACAGCGAGACTCTGCAGCCCTTGATTGATAAGAAGAAGAAAGCTCTCTTAAGAAACAAGGAAAGACCAACGCGTAACACTCTGAGTGAACTAAGGCAAGCTAGGAAGGATGTGCAAAAGGCTGCCAGGCAGTGTGCAAATGATTATTGGATCAAGTTATGTGAGTCCATTCAAATCGCAAGTGATAAGGGAAACATAAGAAGCATGTATGAAGGAATAAAGAAAGCCTGTGGTCCAGTGATCAAAAGAAGTGCACCATTGAAAACCTTGACTGGAGAAATCATCACTGATAAGAAACAGCAGATGGACAGATGGGTAGAGCACTATTTGGAGCTTTACTCAAGTGAGACCAAACTAGCGGATGATGCCCTCAACGCCATAGAGGCTCTACCAACTCTTGACCACCTGGACACACTTCCCACCATAACAGAAGTTAAGTGTGCTATAAATGAACTTGCATCTGACAAGGCTCCAGGTAAGGATGGGATTCCAATAGAGGTTATAAGGAGTGGATAAGACACCCTCACTCTACAGATCCACCAGCTAATAGAGCTATGCTGGAGAGAAGGACAAGTCCCACAGGAATTGAAAGATTCAAGCATCATAACACTGTACAAGAACAAGGGCGATCGGAGCGACTGCAACAACTATAGGGGTATCTCACTTCTGTGTATTGTTGGAAAAGTATTTGCCAGAATTGTTCTGCGCAGACTTCAAGTCCTAGGAGATCAAGTCTACCCCGAATCACAGTGTGGCTTTCGACAGAACCGGTCTACCATTGATATGATATTCTCATTGCGACAAATGCAAGAAAAATGCCGTGAACAGAATCAACCACTGTTTATTGCCTTTATCGACCTCACAAAGGCATTTGATTTGGTCAGTCGTGAGGGTCTATTCAAGGCACTAAAGAAGATTGGCTGCCCACCAACTCTTCTGTCCATTGTGGAATCGTTCCACACAGGCATGAAGGGTATAATCAAGTTTGATGGTGCAACTTCTGAAGAATTTGAAATCAAGAGTGGAGTTAAGCAAGGTTGTGTACTAGCTCCCACCCTCTTTGGAATATACTTTTCACTTCTACTGAAATATGCCTTTCGTGATCAGGATGGTGGTATATACATTCACTCACGCTCAGATGGCGGCCTCTACAATGCTCAGAGATTGAAGGCCAAGACCAAAATTAGGAGGGTACTGATCAGAGAGTTGCTTTTTGCAGATGATGCTGCAGTTACGACCCACTCTGAGGAAGAATTGCAATGTCTACTATCTGCATTCTCCAATGCTTGTTCTGAATTTGGTTTAACAATTAGCAAAAAGAAGACACAGATTATGTCACAAGGTGCACATGGGGTACCATCAATCTTTATTGACGACGCCGAACTAGAGATGGTAGACCATTTTACATATCTAGGATCAGTGGTAAATAGCAAATTATCCCTAGATCAGGAAATCAACATCCGGATTGGTAAGGCAGCAACAACAATGAACAGGTTAAGAAAAAGAGTCTGGGAGAACAGGAAGCTTACTGCCAAAACAAAAGTCCTTGTCTATCAAGCCTGTGTCCTTAGTACTCTTCTTTATGGCAGTGAAATCTGGACAACTTACTCACACCAAGAGAAACATTTAAACAGCTTTCATATGCGGTGTCTGCGAAGAATTCTTGGTATTAAGTGGCAAGACAAAATCACAAATACTGAAGTATTGGAAAGATCAGGTTGTGTGACAGTTTATTCCATGCTCAGTCTTCGTAGACTTAGATGGATAGGACATCTTAGGAGGATGGATGATGGTAGAATACCAAAGGACATCTTTTTTGGTGAATTACAGATGGGAAGAGATCTCAGGGTCGGCCTCTACTACGATACAAAGATGTGTGTAAGCGGGACATGATTGATACAGGCATTGATAATGCACATTGGGAGCAAGTCGCCACTGAACGTGTTGCATGGAAGGCAAACATCAGAAATCGAATAAAGACAAAGGAGAAAATTATTGCAGATAAATCACACACCGAGCGTTTGAGACATAAGATGGTGCATGATGGTGGAAATGACCACGTGTTCAGATGCACCCACTGTGAACGGACATTTACAGCGCAAATTGGCCTTATCAGTCACATTCGCTATCGCCATAGGTAAAAGTTATTATGCCTTTTTAAAGCACAAACTATCGTCTGTCACGACGGCAAGGTGCCAATGATATCTGTCGTTTTGCGGGCATGGGCATATTTTGATGATTCAGTAAGAGCGATAGTTGATATGTAAGTGCACTAGCTTTTTCACATCTGATTTCAATTTCTCTGTCTAATCTGCCATCTTCTGTGATCATACTTTTAAGATATTTGAATTCTTTAACTTGTTTCAGAGTTTTGCTATTTATCTGTATACTAAGTGGGCCCCGCGATCTGCTAACTTGCATTACTCCTGTTTTGGCTGTGTTTATACTCATATTGTATCTCCTGCATGTTGAACTCAGATTATTAATATGATTTTGCAGTCTGCCCTCGTCGCTATAAAACAGGCACTGATCGTCTGCAAATAGAAGTTCATTTATTTCCTGTGGATCAGTTGTTTCATCTGGAGTAAAGGGTTCTAAATTTTCTGAATCTGTTCTGTCGAGACTTGCTTCTTTGGAAATTATGTCCATGTAGATATTAAATAGCAGGGGCGAGAGCACACATCCCTGCCTCACTCCTGTATTGACTGCGAACATATCTGATATACCTTCTTGTATTCTTACTGCACTTCGGCTCGAGTTGTACATGACTATGATGTTTTCTAGCAGTTGCCCTTGTATCCCCATAGTCTTCAAGAATGGTCCATAATTTGTATCTTTCTACTCTATCGAAAGCCTTTTCCTGATCTACAAACACAATATTCTGCTGGTCACTATATTCGATAGTTTTTTCCACATATTTGTCTAAGTGTAAATAGTGCATTAGTGCAACTTTTACCTTTCCGAAAATCGAATTGTACTTTGCTTAACTGTTGTTCATCTATGGGTCTAGCTCCTTGCTCGTTTTGTATACATTTTCCCTATATGGCTCAGGAGTGATATACCTCTGTATGTTTCGAACTCTCTCATATTGCCTTTCTTTTTCCATATTTATACTATTATTGCCTGTTGCCAATCATCTGGGACTTTTCTTTCTTCCCATGCTATATTACATTAATGTAACTGTGAAATTGGTCATCTGTGGACTGTCCCCTTCTGATGACAGTAAACCGTTCTCCTTGTAAGATAGTATCTTTAAAAATATATTCACGCGCTTCACGAAATGCATTGGAATTTCATGGACTCCAAATACGATTGTGTTGGCTATTAACGTATCCAGATAGATGAAAATATACCTCATCAGAGAAGAATGTTATATCGATAATTGACTCGACATCGTCAGCTAAAAATAATTAAACCACCTGGGATTGTTGACTCTGGATTGATTATCACACACTTTTATTTAAGACAAAAAAAAGGCATCCTGTATGCATGAAAATGCAATTTTTGTTTTCAAGAATGCTGAGCACTGTGCTCACTGATACGTTCCGTAATGCGACATTTTCTATAAGGACTTGCTTGGACTTTTCATGATTATGTCTTGGATATCTAGATATTTTTCATTACAAACAGCAGGTCTACCATATGGCGGTACATCTTCTACATTTCCCGTAGCAAGAAACATATGTAACACATTTCTAACCCTAATGTCATGATGTGGTTATATATTAGGAAATCCTTCTATAAATCTTTGAGCAATCAAATGTGTGGATCCACCACCATTTCGAAACACATGGTCAAAAGTAACAATGTTTTCTTCCGTTGATAATACTATTCTGTTTGGATTGCAAACAAATTACTCCATTAGACGACAGCCATTCGCTGCATATTGATTCACGATGGACTGTGAATCACATTTTTATTATGACGTCATGTACTTCATTTTTCAGATTGGTTCTTCATACAAAGTGTAGTGATACTATACAAACATCCGGTACTTTGGTCAATTTGTCATTCACTGCCAATAGAGTAACTGGTGGCGAATTTAAGGAAATTAAGGCCACCTGGCTGGTGCAGTCGCCGCGAACTGTGCAGGCTAGATGTGTGCACGTGTGTGTGTGTGTGTGTGTGTGTGTGTGTGTGTGTGTGTGTGTGTATGCCCCTGACAAGAATAAAACTCCACACCTTACCGAGGATTCGAACCCGGGTCTCCCGATGGAGAATGTGGCATACTAGCCACTCGGCCAACCTATCCTCTGGGCACTTTGGTTAATACACGATCAGTTTCAGGCAAACTCTATAGGCATATCATCGATCCTAATTTGACTGTATCTTTCTTTACTATTTATTCATATTAACGTTTGAAGTCTAAACAGAAGAATATAAAGAAGAAGAAGAAGAAGAAGAAGAAGAAGAAGAAGAAGAAGAAGAAGAAGAAGAAGAAGAAGAAGAAGAAGAAGAAGAAGAAGAAGAAGAAGAAGAAGAAGAAGAAGACGATGATGATGATAATGATAAATGGTATTGCCGATGGTAAATTGTTGTGACTAATGTGTGTCAATCAATTAATACAAATGAGGCACATTTGCGACACGAATGGCTTGCTTGCTTGTCTCCCGAGAAGACCTGAACCATCATTTCTCATTGTTTATTCCAATTGCCCAATTTCTGCACTCTCCTTCTTTTTCTTATAGTTTATGTCTGTGGCGTTGGTGATCATGTCTGTCCACAACCTTCGCCTAGGGTGCCAAATACTTATGATCAAGATGTGTATCCATGCCACCTTGTCAAAATGTCCAGCAACTTCTCCCTCGTTCCTCTTCTGTCTTTCCGCCAAATTGCCCGTTGTCACGATTTACATGATAATCCTTCTCGTGACCTGCCAAACGACTGTGGACTGTCATCTTCTGATGACAGTAACCAGTTCTCCTTGTAAGATAACGTCTTTAACCATATCTTCACTACTCGTGTTATCTTTCACCAGTGTTCTCATCATTATTCTATTAAACCAGTCTATCGCAGTCTTTACACACATCCCTCAATTGTCTTATAAATCTAAGATTCTTTCCGTACATCAGGACTGGCTCAATACAGCTCTTAAGAACGCTTGTCCTCACCTCGTTTGAGAATTAGATATTCCAGAGAATGCTCTTTATCTTGTGAACTATGCTATTGCATGGGCTATTCTACATTTAACTTCCTTAATACATGTTTCATATACTGAGATTAAAGTAACGTTATACATTAACACTTGCCTTGTTTCTGCACCGTGCAATAAATTGACAGTTGATGATGATGATGATGATGATAATGATGATGATAATCATGATGATGATGATGGTGATGATAGTGGTGATGATGATGATGATGATGATGATGATGATTATGATGATGATGATGATGATGAATAACTTACTGAGTTATTGCAGTTGTATATATGACACGTAGGATGCCTCGTTGCGGGAAATTGTCATCAAGAAGGGATGATCCTCTATAAGAATGGCTGCGAACGTCATGTCTGTACCAGAACATCTGAATACACAGTGGCCTTCAAATTTCAGAATGACAGTATGTTAGCGTGTGTTTTTATACTACAACATCCAAAACATTATCTTCATCGTCACATAAACCGGCTTGCCTTTCACGATCATGTTTCTTCTTAAAAGAAGTCACTTATAAGTCGACAGGGTCGAGTTCATTGCACCGGGTTTTGTCCCATATGGCTCTGTCTCTTTTCTCCAGCGCGGAAAGCGTCGCACAAAGCACGAACTCTGTAGCTCCAGCAACGACCCTCAGGAGACTCCGAGAAAAAAAAATGCACCCGTGAACCGAAGGAAGTGACCCGGAATCTAATCCACAACCATCGGAGCCCGAGTCAGATGGCTCGACCACTTCGCCACAGAGACACCATGTGTCTTCAGAACCATTAACCCTAAACATATATGTTTACCTGCTTATATTTCGAAAACATCATGATTTACTGCTATTAATCTTATCTACGTTTTTACTATTGTTACATTATGTTGCAGATGTTTTCTGCTCGACATGAAGCCAAAATGTTCACCTTCTCTTTTTTTTTTAAATTATTAAGTGTATTTAAAATCTTACTTGTGTCTAAGCCTGTTCGAATTATTTCATTCAATCTTTCAGTAGCGTGTCCTTTGCAGAACTTCGCTCCCATAACAACTTCCCGGTAAACTTCTCGATCATAAGCAAGATGTCCTTCGTCCTATACACCCATCTGGAGATCATCCACCACATCCTGCACACATCTTCTCTATAGCGTTCCACTTCCTCTCTCCCGGACATATACCCCTCCATAATTGTTCTCTCCAGACTTTCATCATTTTTCAAGTGACATATATATTTGTTTTAATTCCCTTTGTTTTCTCGTCTTTGGTAGTCAATCTTCTTCAATATAAAGATCTTGTCGTCTGAACGCATTTGTTCTTTTATGTATCCAATGTATTCTTAGAACCCGCCTATAACATTTATATGCAAAGGCATTTATGCGCTGTGCAGCTTGTTTAGTAAGTGCCCAGTTTTCACAGGTGGATGATACAATGGGAAAGACACATGCTCTTAAAAGACTGACCCATTCCACAATGTATTCACTTATTTTAGATTTTTCAGAGCAATGTATATTCGTCTTTTCATTCCCTTCATTTTGTCACTATTGGTGGTAATTGAAATTGTCCACCACCTCAAATATTTTCCTTTTGACATATATTTCTTTCTCCATAATAGTTTTATCTGTATGCATTATCATTGTGTTTGCTATGTTAAGATATAGGTTGGGATTTTCACTATTATTTTTGATTTAGTTTACCAGTTTGCCTGTACCATTCTGTGATGTGGATAGTAATAATGTATAATCAGCATACCGAATATCTAGTATCTCATGAACTCCACCATTTAGGGCATAGTATTGCACTTTGTTTATTTCATCACTGATATCATTATACTATCGGCTTACAAGTTAAACAAATAAGAGGATAACAAACATTCATGGCGGAATCCTTGCTTTACAATTCTTGTTTGTGATTGTAAAGGTTATTTTCTTCTTTACTATCATATGCATGTGTTTCAACACGGTTTTCCGCATAATAATTGTCTCAGATAAACACGTTCTCAGATTTTCTGAGATATGTTAGAATTAGTTCTATGAAATACTAAATGCTTTTTTAAATGTTTAACAATAATTGAATGAAAATGATATTTCACATAATATAATATGTGATAGTAACAATGTACTTGACATCTCAAAACTTCTCTTATACATACACCAACTTGACATACACACACATTTATATATATCCATACATACATACATACATACATACATACATACATACATACATACATACATACATACATACATACATACATACATACATACATACATACATACATACATACATACATACATACATACATACATACATACATACATACATACATACATACATACATACATACATACATACATACATACATACATACATACATACATACATACATACATACATACATACATACATACATACATACATACATACATACATACATACATACATACATACATACATACATACATACATACATACATACATACATACATACATACATACATACATACATACATACATACATACATACATACATACATACATACATACATACATACATACATACATACATACATACATACATACATACATACATACATACATACATACATACATACATACATACATACATACATACATACATACATACATACATACATACATACATACATACATACATACATACATACATACATACATACATACATACATACATACATACATACATACATACATACATACATACATACATACATACATACATACATACATACATACATACATACATACATACATACATACATACATACATACATACATACATACATACATACATACATACATACATACATACATACATACATACATACATACATACATACATACATACATACATACATACATACATACATACATACATACATACATACATACATACATACATACATACATACATACATACATACATACATACATACATACATACATACATACATACATACATACATACATACATACATACATACATACATACATACATACATACATACATACATACATACATACATACATACATACATACATACATACATACATACATACATACATACATACATACATACATACATACATACATACATACATACATACATACATACATACATACATACATACATACATACATACATACATACATACATACATACATACATACATACATACATACATACATACATACATACATACATACATACATACATACATACATACATACATACATACATACATACATACATACATACATACATACATACATACATACATACATACATACATACATACATACATACATACATACATACATACATACATACATACATACATACATACATACATACATACATACATACATACATACATACATACATACATACATACATACATACATACATACATACATACATACATACATACATACATACATACATACATACATACATACATACATACATACATACATACATACATACATACATACATACATACATACATACATACATACATACATACATACATACATACATACATACATACATACATACATACATACATACATACATACATACATACATACATACATACATACATACATACATACATACATACATACATACATACATACATACATACATACATACATACATACATACATACATACATACATACATACATACATACATACATACATACATACATACATACATACATACATACATACATACATACATACATACATACATACATACATACATACATACATACATACATACATACATACATACATACATACATACATACATACATACATACATACATACATACATACATACATACATACATACATACATACATACATACATACATACATACATACAAAAAAAAAAACCCCTACATACATACATACCCAAAAAAATCTCTCCAAAAAATTTCAAAAATAATTAAAACAATAATAAAACATACATCATACATACTCAACATACATACATACATACATACATACATACCAAATACTACTAATACATACATCCCTACATACATACATACATACTAAAAA
>JACEFZ010009477.1:0-44569 GCA_014155875.1 Cepaea nemoralis
GTTTTCCTTTTAGACTTTTTATGTGTTTCATTCGGACTCTAGCTGCACCTATGTGACTTGCTTCCTAGACTTTTTATGTGTTTTATTCGGACTCTAGCTACACCTATGTGTCTTGCTTACTCCACTAGGGTTACGGCGAAGGTGGCATCAAATCCTCAACAATTCCAAAGGAGGTCAAACCGCTGGAAGGCATCTACGTACATGGCGTGTCCTGTGGCTTCTCGCACACACTCCTCATTGCCAGGAACGACACAGAGGACGACCAGAAAAACTTGGACAAGTTGCCTGTCTACACGCCATGATCCTTGTTTATTGTTCCGTTCCAGGTTTTTTAACGAAATAGTTTGTTTGAATGAGTGCGTGTGTTTGCAGCAGAAGATTGTTGTGTTTTGTTCTTGTATTCTTAACATAACTGTTTTTACTTGAAATAGACACATTAAAAACTGCACGTTAAAGTTGGCTTGACAGTTTTTTGGGAATTAACATTTCCAAGCGTTTGTGATAGATGCAAGGTGGTTAATTCCAAACATTTTGTTTGTGACCTATTTAGCTCTTGGCGCCCAAGGCAGCACCGGCTTTCAATTGTCTGTACTTAATAGGTGTTGTGTTCAAGTAATGTATGTTGTGTTCAAATCGAGCTAAACTAGTGAAATCTGTTAGTGGAATATTCCAACAGTGGCATCTGCTGGGAGAAATGTGTACAGCTCCAAGGATACTTTGAGAGGAATTGGGGTCTCATACCTCCCGGTTAGTCATTGCCAACGATCTGATACTTCTTGAACAGACCTTGGGTACGGTTACTGTTTTATGGACAGACCAGAACAAATCATCATTTTTGCACCTCAGAACACGACATAATCGATTAAGCAATCATATGTGTGCAAAATTTAAGATTGGCGAATCTACTCTGTGCACATGTGGATTGGCGCTGCAGATCCTAGATTGCCTAAAATATGGCATGTCTAGGCAAACCTTCTTACCTGGAGAAACAACAGCGGAGGATAAACTTTATGGATACTGAGTGAACTGAAAGAGACAGTGAAGTTTATACAAAAGACAACATTGCATGGATGCTTGATTATTGCAGATACAGACAATCAGTTTCAAGGAGACAAAAGAATAAGAACAACAGACCTTATATATGTCATATCATATGAGGTCTTCAGTTCAGCGCTCGTAGAATCATCTGTAGGTGAAGCTGTTAACAATGGATTGTTGGCGTAGCGATCCTTACCCACACAACCCACCATCTACTTGTCATGTTATGTTTTTGTTGTAATGCTTTCATTCCTGGGTAGTCGTTATTTGAAAGTAGAACTCAGGGTCAGAAGACGTTACAGTAATAGCAATCTGGGAGAGAGAGAGTGTTGTGTTCACTCGCTTTCAACTCAAGTGTATACCTGCACGTGCAACCACTTCTACAAGGGTAGGTCAAAGAGTTAAGCACCACAATTATTATCTCAGCTAATAATAAAGATAGAAGCATTAAATTTGCACCAATTTAAGTTCATAATCTCTTGAAGGTGTATACCAAATTGCACCCCTGTAAACCAAGTCTAACCATGACACAAAACCATGGAAATGGCAGATATTAATGACGTACGTTACAAGAAGAGGATTATTATAGATTCTTTGATTGCAGAGTTATTCTCATGGATGTGCTGCCAAAAGGTGGAACCGTCAATTCTCACAAGAATCGGAGCAACTGGTTCTCCTTCACGACAGTGTGCGCCCTCACACACACGTTTGCAAACAAGGGAGGCAATTGACAAAATGTGGTGGAATGTACTGCTCCATCCACCTTACAGTCCAGACATGGCACCATCTGATTTCTGTCTTTTCAGTCCCATTAAGAATGCTATCCATGGGACAAAGTTTGAAGACAATGAGGGAGTGATTAATGCAGTGAAGAAATGGCTACGAGAGCAGGAGAAAATGTACAGATCTAAGATACATGCTCTTGTTTCAAGATGGCGTAAAGCCGTTAAAGTTGATGGGGATTATGTTGAGAAGTAGAAATGTTTGCTGCAGATGTGCTTGAACATTGTGACTAAATTTCATTTGTATGTTAATAACGGTTAAAGCAATAATTATTGTGGTGCAAAACTTTCTGACCTACCCTCGTAGTACGCTGGATTGATTTTTGCCTGTAGATTAGCTTCCCTTATTACCAGCATCCCTCACCAACTGTTGAACCCCCTCAAGTACCGTCTGAGGTACTTGTAATTCATCCCAGAGACAAGGTAGCGTGTGAGTTAAATTAACATCTAGGACATAGTATTTTAAGTGTAATATTTTAACTAGAGAAAGGTGGGTTAAAATAATAACAACTTGGGACTGAAGAAGTTAAATAAACAACTAGGACAAAATCATTTAAACTTATCTGGAATCTGTGGCTAAGATGTGATGATCGCCTAAGACACAGAAGCTACAGGGTTCAATCCCACCTCTGGGCTGGGAATATTTCCACGAACCGTTGGTTTGTAATGATATTACTCATCCCCCTGATCTCCTGGGTAGTGGGGTTGGATATCATGTCTTCTCGGATAAGTGCGAAAAATAGAAATTCCCACTTGTGCAAGCTGTTAAAAGTTAGTTGCATATCCTTTACAGAATGTTTGTAGTCAACACCAGCATTTTTTGCTCTTGTTAATGTCTTGGCAAGTTTATAATACGTTCTGTAGTTTGTGCAAGCTGTACTTGATAAAAAGAAATCTCACATCAGTTGGAAATTGTAAAATGTTGTGAAGGATGTCAAGATAGGCCAGCATGTTTGCGGTTGTAATGTGAGAAATGTATGGTAGAAATATTATAGCTGCATACATTTTATTTAACTTGTTGAGGTATGTATTTTAAATCAAGGCTACTGGCTTTGAGACGTGTCCGGTTATTTTCTGTTAAAGATACGTAGATGTTGGTTGTATGTAGGGTGCTGCAACGTAAGCACAGGGTAAAGCATGGCTCTGTCTTTAGATGACAAGAAGCTTGGTAATTGTAACCTGGAGGCAGGATTCATGTAGTTAGAGCAAACTGATGATACTGTTATTTAACGCGACACTTTTGTCTGCTAGATGTATTCTTCTTTCTGCTGCCTTTTAGCGTCCAGTTAGGAAGAACTTTCTGCGCGATGCCCAAGTCATCATAACGTGGCAGGTCCTTGTCGTGATTGTGATAGGCTGGCAGGGAATGCACCTCTTGGTGGGGGATTACCCATGGACAGGGGAGAGGTGGTTGTGCACCTGTGGGAGAAGGTGGAGGAACAGATTGAGAACCTGTGTGTGGAAAGAATGAGATTGCGGAGGATCTGCAGGGGTTCTGGAATAATTTCAAAACTGAGAGGGAAGACCAGTTGAACTTTCGATCAGCCGTGGGAACGATTAGTAGTATGACTCTTTGCTGGCTGTTGAATGAGGGGATGGAACGTGTATGGGAATGTTCTGAGTGCAGTGATGTCAGTTCTTAGCTCAACACAACTCAACTGTGTAGTGGCTCCATGTCATTTTTAGGGCGTCCTTTGCAGATTGTCACTCTCATCATGTGTGTCTGCAGAGTCACTCTCATCATGTGTGTGCAGTGCTTTGTCTATTTCCATGCTGTTTATCATCTGTTTGACCCTGATTTTCCTTCCAGGCAGCATGGCTTCGGTTCTGTCCGAGCCACTGTGACGTTTATTATAACCAAAAGTATTTCAGTTTCCGAGATGTGACGCTGTCTCTGAGCCTGTTGTCTTTGATATTCAGATCTTGTATAATGTCAGTGTTTTTATTCTTCTTGGTCCATGGTATTGTATACAATATAAAAGAACACAAAATAATGCAGTTTTACAGAACACAATTGCGGAAAACACAGGACATTGCGGCGACTAGCCTTCATCAGCATACAAACACAAAATACAACATATGATCATGGATAACACCTTCCAGTGACTACATTAAGGCATAAAAACGGGATGAGAAGAATGATCAGATAAAGCAATTAGAACAATGAAATGAAAATGTAAAAAAAAAAAATGGCTACTTATCTCAGAATCCCAGATTATGATAAAAAAAATTTCATTTTCAAACTGAAAAACGGTGTGCTCTGTCTAAATGGGATATTGTGGGCAATTGTTGCCTGTTGCTTGGCTCTGTGGCTTTTGTTTTATCTTGATATGTGTCGTTGGTTTTTTTTTCAGTAAGACTGGTGAAAGTATTAAGCTATGTTGATAGGTGTCACAGCACATTGGGCTTTTCCCACACATGCTCAGCCCACCACTGCGGCAGTCATCCCACTGTATCTCTGCTCACCTTTCCCATCAGGAGGGTGAAATTGTTACTTGTGAGTGTATTTTTTACATGTTAATATAGGATAATGCTGTTCATAAATACATGCACATGTATTGTTTGACGCTCACAGAAGTAGAGACT
The DNA here is from genome assembly GCA_014155875.1 of Cepaea nemoralis. NCBI lineage: Eukaryota > Metazoa > Mollusca > Gastropoda > Stylommatophora > Helicidae > Cepaea > Cepaea nemoralis. The sequence continues at coordinate 4,407 of JACEFZ010009477.1, forward strand.
AGAGGGCGCACTAGACAGAACAATTGAAAGCTATATTTACCGACCAGGATTTGAACCTGTCATCTCCAAATGACAACAGTGCATTGCTGTAGGAACAAGTGTACTCTAACGCATGACCAGGTAGGCACACAATGGTTTCAGTGGTTAGCTACAAGGTTTGTCCATATATATCCACACTTGGTTTAGGAGTGTCTAGTTGGTCATGCATAGAAGTACACTTGTTCCTGCAGTGAGCTGCTATTGTCACTTTGAGGTGACATTTTGGAATCCCAGTGGGGTAGTTATGGTTTTCAATTATAATGTCTATCGAGCCCTCTAGTTTCTACTTCTTTTTCTTCTATGAGTGCTAAACAGTAAATGTAATTCTATTTATGAACTGTCTTAGTGGCCTCCAAGGATTCCCCTATTGATATATCTGTGTATTAGATTAATGCTGTAATGTTAGTATTTTCTTATTGTTAGTCTCAAGTGGCATACCAGCTGGCCTGGGTGATCATGCCTCTGCATAGCTCCTGTTCTCTAGCAGTGCACATCATCCCAAGTTAACTCTGTAATTGACACCTTAAAGACAAATGTGCCCTAATTGTGGGGACCATGGGAGATCTGTGCTGCAGCCAGGACAGAATCGTTCTCTTTTAGTTCCAGTACTTAAGACTAATGTGATATTGTTACAGTGGACTGGTCATCTGACCATATACAATACCACCACCGCAAGCAGGTCTGTGGTGGAGAGATTTCACGTCCCCCATGATCTGTGTGGTAGATAGTTGTTGGTTTGTGTGCTTTATGATACATTTCTCAGGATTGTTGTTGCTAGTGGTGATCTGACCAGATGTGTGTTTGATTGATTTTTATGTTTGATTGTAATAAGTGTGAAAGTTCTCGCTGTCGGGAACTGTGAAAGCATTGATTGTTGCTTATAGAACGAGACAGAAAACTACTGATGTCCCATGGTTTTCTGTTAGCTTCAAACAACCAGTACTGGTTTGTGTCATCATAAACCAGGCAGACAGTGTACAAAGCACTGCCATGGCAAAATTTCAGACCACGAAAACTGGCCCGATGTTGAAGACACCAGGTTCAAAAGCTTGCTGTGCTAAAATGTGGTGTCAGCCAAAGGATGAGGGTGCCCTTGTCCATCAACACGCTCCCCACACAAAGAAGAAGGTCTTGTATGTCTGCTAGTGTCTACTTCTGGCTTGTATTATGAGTGTGATCACTTTGCAGATGAGATTGAGCTCATAATGCAGATAAGGGATGTGAATTGTCATCATCAAGTGAATTAACGATGCACTGTTTCATCAAGCCTGCCGCTCAGTATGTCCAATTTCAACATTCATTTTTTTCAGGTTTGCTTTCCCAAGCCTTTGACTGTCCCCATTCTATCTACAAGGCAGCAGATTTGAGTTTTCATTTGGTCCCTAGCCTTTGACTGTCCCCAGTCTACCTACAAGGCAGCAGGTTTGAGTTTTCATCTGATCCCTAGCCTTTGACTTCCCCCAGTCTATCTACAAGGCAGAAGGTTTGTGTCTTTCTTTGTCTGGTCCCTAGCTTTTGACTGCCCCCAGTCTACCTACAAGGCAGCAGGTTTGTGTCTCTCTTTGTCTAGTCCCTAGCCTGTGACCTTTCCAACAGGGGAGACCCTACCAGTAGCTACACTGTTGTTGGAATAGCTCCTTGGGTCATTGGACTATGCAAGCCTCCCTCTACCAATTCAGTGTGGATTCACATTAGAATGGGAATATAGATCTAAACTCCCGATCAGCCACTGTTTGTAAAGTGCAGATTCAGAAAATGGTGGACGGCTAGTTGCCAGCACTCTGGCAGCTGCCTTAGCAATAATGCGTGTGCAGACTGCTGTCTTCTTCAACAAGGAACTGTATATTCCAGTGAAGGATGGCTTCTTGTCATCATTCTGGCTATGTGCAATGTCTACACAACACATGTACACCTATCATCATCCTGTTTACAAGTGATTTAAAGGCAAGAGGTTACCATATGGCTCTGTCTCTTTCCTTGTATCGGGCTGCTGAAAGCATGACAGGAGTCTGAGAAAATTCCACTGTGAATTGAATGACGAAGTGCTGGTGGCCAGTGTGGGGAACGAACCATTGGCATTAGCGTTATCATTACCGTGTACGCTAGACAATGAGCAGGATCTGCAAAATTTAGTAGATGTGGTTCTTGCACACAGTGAACAATTAGGGTTAGAATTAAATTGTAAGAGGACACAGATTATGATCGTTACCAAGAAGAAGGAAATATCACAATGTAATATACAAGTAAATGGGAATATTCTTGAAAAGTGAATCGGTACAGTTATCTCGGAACAGTCATAACATCTGATGGGAGATGCCTTGAAGAGATTAGAACAAGAACCACCATGGCGAAGGCAGCCTTTTGCAAGATGAAAAACATACTGACCAATAAAAAGATTTCATTTGCAGCGAGAAAAAGTGTTGAGGTGCTACATAGAACCTATGCTTTTGTATAGATGTGAAGCGCAGACAATGAGGAGCTAAGCTGAAAAACATCTGTTGGCTGTGGAAATGTGGTTTCTGAGGAGAATGCAAAGAATACCATGGAGAGACAATAAAAAAACCAATGACTAAGTCCTACAAGAAACAAATGAAAACCATAAACTGATTAGAGAAATTAGACGCAGACAATTACATGGTTACATTATGAGAAGAAATAAATAGGAAAACTTGGTGACAACTGGCAAGATCAAGGAGAAGAGAAGGTGAGGGCAGAGAAGTAAATACCTGGATGACTTGGCCACATATGGTCGAGACAAGAACACTGAGCTGATCCATGATTCTGGTGATCCAGTGAGATGGCAAAACATGACCACCCGCGCTTACCGGCATGACACATGATGATGATGACGCTATTTCAGTCTCAGTGAGATGTCGGATACTGCTGCATACATGACCGTCCTGTGTAGACACTGCTAGAACTTCGGCAGACAAGAAACAGATTTCACAGTTGTTGGAGATTGAATTGTGAATCTTTTGTTGTTGGTGTTCATTTTGCTGCGGGTAACGGAAGTGATTCCTTTGTGATGGCATGTTTGTACTTTAGTTGTGAAAGTGTTTGATGCAAGTTTGTATGATAAAACATGTCAGGTCAAAAGCCCATAAAGATACCTCGCCGATATAATTTTATCTGGCCGCTAAATTCATGAAGTTTTCTCGTCGTCATCACTCATGTTTCACCAGTAACAATCCATTGAATAGATAACATTCATGTTTCACCAGTTACAATCCATTAAACCATCTCATAGTTAACTCTCATGTTTCTATAGTAACTTCCATTAAGCTATCTTATTATTAACATTGATGTTTCACCAGTACAATCCATTAAACCATCTTATAGTTAACATTCATGTTTTACCACTACAATAAGTTAAACCATCTCATAGTTAACATTCATTTCACTAATACAATCCAGTAATCTATCTCACAGTTAACATTCATGTTTCACCAGTTACAATCCATTAAAATATCTCATAGTTAACACTCATGTTTCACCAGCACAATCCATTAAACCATCTCATAGTTAACATTCATGTTTCACCAGTAACATCCAGTAAGTTATCACACTCATGTGTTATCAGTAAAATACATTAAGCTATTTCATCAAAATCATTCAAACCAACATTTGTGAAGAAATCTGGTCACAAATTCCATTTCTGGTTGTATGTTTTTGTTTTGTCCTGGCTTGTTGGTATATTCAGGAGAATGACATGTTTTTGGTTGTATGTTTATTAAATCAGATTTTTACCTCTTTAGTTTTTGTACATAGTTTATGAGAATGTTGAATCTGATAATTGTTGTCATGTTGTGGGTTGTAGTTGTTGTGAGAATAGTCACCTGATTTTTGTGTTGTTTAGATATTGCCAGATTGGACTACATGTTGTGAGGAGTATAGTTGCCAGTTTGTCATGATTGTTAACCATTGTTACAAGTTGATTAGATGCTCTGAGAGTAGTTGCCATTACAGTGTTTGACTTTCACTGCAAAGTTGTTTTTCACATTTTTATCACATCATTACTTACTACCTTCTCTGGTTTTCTTGTATTAAATATATTTCACTGTCAAGTGTTGCAGTCGGTGCTGTGTTTGTGTTGGAAATGTTTTATTTACACTGTATCTTTACTGAGTGTCATCGGGAAGATGGAGATGGACTGGGTTCGAAGACAGTGGATGGGATTTGTGAGTCAAGGCTGACAAGAATCTTCATTTCGACAATGGATTATATGCCCACTTGAAGGATGGCATAAAACTTAGCTGGCCGAGTGTCTAGAACGCCAGACTCTCTTTCGGGAGACCTAGGTTCGATCCCTCAAGGTATGGGATTTTTGAGTCTGGGAGAACAGGAAGCTTACTGCCAAAACAAAAGTCCTCGTCTACCAAGCCTGTGTCCTTAGTACTCTTCTTTATGGCAGTGAAACCTGGACAACTTACTCGCGCCAAGAGAAATGTTTAAACAGCTTTCATATGCGGTGTCTGCGAAGAATACTTGGTATTAAGTGGCAAGACAAAATCACAAATACTGAAGTATTGGAAAGATCAGGTTGTGTGATGGTGTATTCCATGCTCAAGTCTTCGTAGACTTAGATGGATAGGACATGTTAGGAGGATGGATGATGGTAGAATACCAAAATACATCTTTTTTGGTGAATTACAGACGGGTAGGAGATCTCAGGGTCGGCCTCTACGACGATACAAAGATGTGTGTAAGCAGGACATGATTGATACAGGCATAGATAATGCACATTGGGAGCAAGTCGCCGCTGAACGTGTTGCATGGAGGGCAAACATCAGAAATGGAATAAAGACAAAAGAGAAAATGGTTGCAGATAAAGCACACAATAGAGCGTGAGAGATGTAAGATGGTGCACAATGGTGGAAATGACCATGCTTTCACATGCATCTACTGTGGGCAAATATTTTCAGCAAGAATTGGCCTTACCAGCCACACTCGTCACCGCCATGGGTCGTAGTTATTAAGCCTTTTTGAAGCACAATGTACCAAACTATCGTCTGTCAAGACGGAAAGGTGCCAATGATGAAGGATGGCATTGTTGTCGGTAAGTTGGCAATTTGGTCTTGTTGAAGGTACTGTTTCCTTCACTAGTTCACATGGGACAATGAGTATCTCGTGTGGTGTTCACTGGCACAGGAATGGAGCAACTTATGGAGTGACCAGTTGCTATGAATATGGAACAGTTGCTACTACTGTGTTCATTTATTTTAGCCATTTCATGTGGGTTTAAGAGGAAATAAACAAATAGGCATGTGAGCCGGGTTACTGTGGAATGCAAACGAGCAATATAATGGGCTGACACAGTGAATGTCCTCAGATAGCCAAGATGATAAAACAAATCAAGTGATAACTGTGAATCTGCAACCTTGCCCAGACTTCAAGAACAAATCAAGAGGGGGTGAACTCAGATAAGAGCAGTATGCAGGGGGTCATAGAAGAATAGCACTCCAACCAACAACAAAAAACACTGGTCTCAGGGGCCCCTGCATGGTGAAAAACATAATGAGGAGTGAAGAGAGGAATTGAGCACATATGAACTGAATGGTTTGATATGAAGTGAAGATAATCTGATCAATGAGTACGAGGGGGCTTCAAATAAAAACCTTAAAAGTACGATAGAAATGACAATAACCATGCTGGGTGAGGCCAACATGTACCCAAAACTAGTGCAGGACCTGTGTGGGTGGAAGATTCGAAGCATTGGCACCAGGTAAGTCTACAATCATAAATAAGAGTTGCCATTTTTGATGATCTTGTAGATTTTTTGTCTGGTATCGAGAAATGCAGTATAGGCTTGGCAAACAGGTCACCATGTCTGCTTCGAGCTCAATAGGTCAAGCAAAGGACGCTTTCCCTTGTCTTGAGATGTTGTGGGTAAATGGTGTTGCCCCCTGATTCTCGTAGACCCATCAGTACTCAGTGCTTGATGTCCATATCCTGGTGGCTGTCTTTACTAACCATATTTCCTGCTGCTAATGTTAGACCTAGATTTAACCTGTCAGCACAGGTCAGTTATAGAACAAAATATACTCATTTTGATGGGGATTGGAATGCGTGACCGAGCAGGCCAACAATGATATCCTGTGTATAGTAGTCTTAATTGCTTCGTGATTTAAATTATCTCCCATTCATACGTTTTTTGTTTTTGTTTTTAAATGTTGCATATCCCTTACAGCACGTTGCAGTCAACACCAGTATTTTTCAGCTGCTGTTGATGTACTAGGCAAGTTTTTACGTTCAGTAGTTTGCCATTGCTTTCTGAACGACTGGCTCCCATAGCAACACGTTATAACACAACGCGACACGGTCTGCTGCACAAATCGGTCACGGCTGCGCTTCTAATTTTTTGGTCACGTTATGAGAAGAAATAAATTGGAGAACTTTGTGACAATTGGCAAGTTGAGGGGAAGAGAACAAGGGGAAGGCAGAGAAGTAAATACCTGAATGGCTTGGCCACATGGCTTGATCAAGACAAGAACACTGAGCTGATCCATGACTGTAATCATGTAAGATGGCAAAACATGACCGCCCATGCTTATCGGCATGGCACATAATGATGATACTAGTCCACACACCTTATGACTTAGCAAATTAAAGTAAAATTGTTGAATACATGCATCCTCCCAGTTGCAACGTACAGACTGAGTCTTGGACCATCTCGCAATCAAAAGAAAAAAGTTGGGGCTTTTGAGCTCAAATGTTACAGAAAAGTTCTTATAGCCTGTCCAGAAATGAATGCCTTCATTCAGGATCAATTATTTTGAAAACTGTCTGTTGCATCGTTATGAAATTTTTCCTGCTGTCTTATATTTACCCCCACCCAAGCAATATGTCTTTGATAGGTCCAAAAGCAACTTAAATCATGGAAAGCGGCGACATTTCTTTGATGTTTTGGTGAAAAACTAGTGATTTCTCGCTAACAAACTTGCTTTACAGTAATGCCCTGCCAGTTCGTATGACGATACAAGGCTGTACGCGAGGGTCTTGTCATAAGGCCAATCCCATGTCCCATGAGAAAATTAACTATTCAGCGCTGTTTCCATGTGAAGATGTAATACATTTAATAACATGCACTTCATCTCTGTCCCGTAAATTATATACCGCATATAAACAAACTTTGAAATCTGCTGTAAAATCTCCAGAACAAAAAAATTTTTGTTGGGTGGACATAATGATAAGGTTATATGCTAAATCTCATAATTTTCCCTCAGTTGGTTATGAGAAGACAAAAGTAAACAGACTATAGGACATCATGGGCTGAAAAGAAGAAAATATGAAAATGTGATCAGACTGGAACATTGGAAAAAGTCGAACGAACGAACGCACTTTATTTTAAAAGGGTAACAAATTGGGCACGCGGGCCCGTCTTACATTCGGCCCTTTTCAATCACTCATCTTTCAATCATCAAATGTGCATGTTACATTTACATAGGGGAAAAAAAAAACGTCAAATGGATTTTGTAAGCATAAACAATGCATATTACCCATGATACATTCACATGGGGGGGGGGGGGGAATATTGTCAAATGAAAGTCGTAAACATAAACAGTGCATATTGCAATGTTGTGAGAGACATCCCCCATCCACTCTCACATCCTGCAGCCATCCACACATCCCGCAGCCACACTCACATCTCCCTCCCATTACACCTCCCCCAACCACCCACACATACCTCCACGCACTCACACAGACCCAGGCAAACATACATGCCACCACCCACATATTCTCCAACACCCACCCACACACTCGCAACCACCCATCAAAACACACATCACAAAACCACACACACATACCCCCACCAACCCACACATCTCACACCTATCCACACACACATCCCGCACCCTCACTATTTTCCCCACTCACCCACACACACACCAGCCAACCTACACCCACTCACCCACCCAATATCCGCCACCTCTCAACTACACATCCCCCACCTATACACACATCCCCACCCACAAACACATCTCCCCACCTGCCCACACTTATCCCCCACCCAAAAACACCCACCTCCCACCCACACACACCCCATCACCCACATATACCCCACCACACACATCTCACACAACTCTCTCTCTCTGTCTCTCTCTCTTTTACATGCACACACTCTCACACTCATTCACTCTCTCTCTCTCTCACTCACACTCACTAACTCTCTCACTCACTCTACAGTAATTTACATGTGTTCATTTTATGCATGTTAAAATCAAGTGGCATTCAAAATGATAATATGAAAATGAGGATACACAAAAAATATGGAACAGCATGTTAGATGACATGCGTGCGCTCAACCCTCTCTCTCTCTTTTCTCTCTCACACACACGTCCACACACAACATACACACGCAAATACACACATATACCCACGCACGTACTCACATAACACACAAATACACACTTCCTCGTATACACTGCATGCATGCACACTTACACTCACAAACATATACACATACATGCACGAGCACACACATACATACACACGCACATACACATAAACACACATGAACGCACACCTTAACACATTTACAGACATACACACAGAGGCACACAGATACACACATGTACACACACATATATGCTCATACAGACATGCACACACACACATGCATCCACACATATAAACACACATAGACACACCCATCCATCCACACACATACATGCTGCCTCACATAATCACTAAAACTAATATGAATAAACTCCCACACTTTTCACATGTACACACTGTCAACTATCGTGAGCATCCTCACAAGAACATTCATAATTGGGAAACAATGGGAAAACATGGAAAATGGTGATGAAAATATGGTATACATTGTGCAACGTAAAAATAAAATAGTGGTCCAATCCAGTAAGATAATTCCTGGAATTGACATAGACATGATGAAATAAGCAGTGCATGTTAAATTCAATTGGCAGTAAAAATGCTAATATGAAAGATGAGGGTACAGAAAAAAATATGGCATAATGATATGCTTGCGCTCATATCTCTCTCTCTCTCTCTCTCTCTCTCTCTCTCTCTCTCTCTCTCTCTCTCTCTCTCTCTCTCTCTCTCTCTCTCTCTATTTATTTTTGTTTCACGCACACTGGCACACTAACTCTCTCATTGTCTCATTCTCTCCCTCTCACTATTTCTCTCTCTCATGCTTATATGCACTCTCTCACACTCGCCCTCACTTACACACACACATATTCACTCTCACTGAATCTCTCACTCACTCTCCCACTTACACTCACTCTCTTACTCTCTCTCACACTCACTCGTTCACTCTCTAAACCACACTAAATCACTCTCGTATTCGCACACACAGACAAGCAAACAGACACACACACTAACTCACTCTCACTCATTCACTTTCTCATGCACTCTCTCACTCACCCACTCTCTCTCTCTCTCTCTCTCTCTCTCTCTCTCTCTCTCTCTCTCTCTCTCTCTCTCTCTCTCTCTCTTACACACTCACTCGCTCTCACACTCACTCACTCGCGCACATACACGCATATCCACAAATTCTCTCTCATTCACTCACGCTCCCTTACTCACTCACTCCCTCGCTGACATCATGTCTCAGAAACTACAGTAAAAATACTTTGGCCATATTAAAGTGACAGTGGCCTACAGTGACTGGCGCTGGCTGGGAGGCATGGCTACTGGGAGAAGAGTCAGTGCTCAACCAGACATTGCAGACACCTCGGGCATGAGCTGGGACAATTGAGAGATATAGAGATAGGCTTTATGACTGCCCGTGATGACAGTGATGTTCTGCGAAGGACCTGCTTCTTGAGAGAGAGAGAGAGAGAGAGAGTAGTCCGCACACCTCATGATGATTTAGTTATTTTGTGTAGGTAGTGACCAGAAATGCCAGGTTTCTTTGTGATTTCTTCTTCTGCGTTCGTCCGGAGTGTTTTTTCAGATGTAATTGCGTTGTGCCAAGTTTATTTGCGCCCTTAGGCTGACACACCAGACTTCTGTGGGTGTTTGTTGGCCGGGTTAACCTTCCCGGGTTGTTTATCATTTCAACTCGCATTGTTTGGTTTTGTTTGCAGCAACAAGAGCATAGTTGTGGCAGCAGACGAAAGTACGGTTAGTTGGGGGCCATCTCCATGCTTTGGAGAGTTGGTGAGTTTGTTTGTTGCGTGCATGATTTGTCTCTCTTGATGTCTGTAATTGTTCTTGTTCTCGTGTGTGACTGCTTACAAAAGCATATTATATGGGTAGTTACAATATGTGAACCGTTCAGTAATTTAGTCTTTTGTCGAGGGACTTGCAAAGTCAAGTTAAATTTTACCCTACGGAGTGGTGGGAAAAGAGCAGGCTCCATAAACCAACAACCATTGGCTGGGGTTGCACCGCTCGGTGGGGTATGGGTGCATGATAAGGGGGGACATACCAGGGAATGTTAGCCCAGTCAACAAATGCCCACAGAAGTCGTCTGAAAGGCGCAAGTATCGTAGTTCTGCTGTAAACAGGCACAACGCAATTACATCCAAATAAAAACTCTTCAGATGAATGCAGTAGAAGAAGAAGAAGTGAGACATGATCGGGGCCCTTTGGGATCTTGTCGATAGTGCTGACCAGATAGATTGACATGGCTTGGAGAGAATACTGCTGCAGGGATGGTACTATTAGTATTATGCTGGCTATTGCAGATGCCGGACGGAGCACGCCTGGCAATGGCCTGAGTGCTGTGGTGTCGTTTCTTGACTGGCACCTGGCCGTCTTGGCAGGCAATAGTTTGTAAAATGGAGTTATATCTCTCCATAACGTAAGCCTGGGCTGAATTTAGAGTCCAGGTGTTGCCCATGCAGCATGATCCCTCTCTCAGTCTGTCTAGTTTGCTCCAGAGGGAAGGTAACACCAATACGTCTGTAACAGAAACTGCCGGATCAGCAAAGCAGTACTCTAACTGTCCACCTGTTGAAGCTTTCATCCTACACCAGTTGCCAACGAAGGCTTAGGGCCTGGTCTGCCCTGTCATAACATGTAGTCTTTAGGTTGCATTTCCTCGCACTAGGGTAAGTGTTGGTTCTTGACTCAACCATTACATCATTGATTGCATTACTTTTCAGATTCTGAGTAAAGTATTCTTGTTTTTTTGTCATTTGTTTTGTTTCATGTTGATTAATTAAGAATTTGGGTGGTGTGTTCAACTGTATCAGTGTTTTGCCTTTCAATGAGTTTCCTAAACATATTGTGTGTTGTATTCAGACACTAGCTACACCCATGTGTCTTGCTTTCTAGACTTTTTGTATTGTGTCTTGCTTCCTAGACTTTTTGTATTTCATTTGGACTCTAGCTGCACCTATGTGTCTTGCTTCCTAGACTTTTTGTATTGTGTCTTGCTTCCTAGACTTTTTGTATTTCATTCGGACTCTAGCTGCACCTGTGTCTTGCTTTCTAGACTTTTTGTATTTCATTCAGACTCTAGCTGCACCTATGTGACTTGCTTCCTAGACTTTTTGTATTGTGTCTTGCTTTCTAGACTTTTTGTATTTCATTTGGACTCTAGCTGCACCTATGTGTCTTGCTTCCTAGACTTTTTGTATTGTGTCTTGCTTCCTAGACTTTTTGTATTTCATATGGACTCTAGCTGCACCTATGTGTCTTGCTTCCTAGACTTTTTGTATTGTGTCTTGCTTCCTAGACTTTTTGTATTTCATTCGGACTCTAGCTGCACCTGTGTCTTGCTTTCTAGACTTTTTGTATTTCATTCAGACTCTAGCTGCACCTATGTGACTTGCTTCCTAGACTTTTTGTATTGTGTCTTGCTTTCTAGACTTTTTGTATTTCATTTGGACTCTAGCTGCACCTATGTGTCTTGCTTCCTTAACTTTTTGTATTGTGTCTTGCTTTCTAGACTTTTTGTATTTCATTTGGACTCTAGCTGCACCTATGTGTCTTGCTTCCTAGACTTTTTGTATTGTGTCTTGCTTCCTAGACTTTTTGTATTGTGTCTTGCTTCCTAGACTTTTTGTATTGTGTCTTGCTTCCTAGACTTTTTGTATTTCATTCGGACTCTAGCTGCACCTGTGTCTTGCTTTCTAGACTTTTTGTATTTCATTCAGACTCTAGCTGCACCTATGTGACTTGCTTCCTAGACTTTTTGTATTGTGTCTTGCTTTCTAGACTTTTTGTATTTCATTCGGACTCTAGCTGCACCTATGTGACTTGCTTCCTAGACTTTTTATGTGTTTTATTCGGACTCTAGCTGCACCTATGTGTCTTGCTTCCTAGACTTTTTGTATTGTGTCTTGCTTCCTAGACTTTTTATGTGGTTTATTCGGACTCTAGCTGCACTTATGTGTCTTGCTTCCTAGACTTTTTGTATTGTCTTGCTTTCTAGACTTTTTGTATTGTCTTGCTTTCTAGACTTGTTGTATTTCATTCGGACTCTAGCTGCACCTATGTGACTTGCTTCCTAGACTTTTTGTATTGTGTCTTGCTTTCTAGACTTTTTGTATTTCATTCGGACTCTAGCTGCACCTATGTGACTTGCTTCCTAGACTTTTTATGTGTTTCATTCGGACTCTAGCTGCACCTATGTGACTTGCTTCCTAGACTTTTTATGTGTTTTATTCGGACTCTAGCTACACCTATGTGTCTTGCTTACTCCACTAGGGTTACGGCGAAGGTGGCATCAAATCCTCAACAATTCCAAAGGAGGTCAAACCGCTGGAAGGCATCTACGTACATGGCGTGTCCTGTGGCTTCTCGCACACACTCCTCATTGCCAGGAACGACACAGAGGACGACCAGAAAAACTTGGACAAGTTGCCTGTCTACACGCCATGATCCTTGTTTATTGTTCCGTTCCAGGTTTTTTAACGAAATAGTTTGTTTGAATGAGTGCGTGTGTTTGCAGCAGAAGATTGTTGTGTTTTGTTCTTGTATTCTTAACATAACTGTTTTTACTCGAAATAGACACATTAAAAACTGCACGTTAAAGTTGGCTTGACAGTTTTTTGGGAATTAACATTTCCAAGCGTTTGTGATAGATGCAAGGTGGTTAATTCCAAACATTTTGTTTGTGACCTATTTAGCTCTTGGCGCCCAAGGCAGCACCGGCTTTCAATTGTCTGTACTTAATAGGTGTTGTGTTCAAGTAATGTATGTTGTGTTCAAATCGAGCTAAACTAGTGAAATCTGTTAGTGGAATATTCCAACAGTGGCATCTGCTGGGAGAAATGTGTACAGCTCCAAGGATACTTTGAGAGGAATTGGGGTCTCATACCTCCCGGTTAGTCATTGCCAACGATCTGATACTTCTTGAACAGACCTTGGGTACGGTTACTGTTTTATGGACAGACCAGAACAAATCATCATTTTTGCACCTCAGAACACGACATAATCGATTAAGCAATCATATGTGTGCAAAATTTAAGATTGGCGAATCTACTCTGTGCACATGTGGATTGGCGCTGCAGATCCTAGATTGCCTAAAATATGGCATGTCTAGGCAAACCTTCTTACCTGGAGAAACAACAGCGGAGGATAAACTTTATGGATACTGAGTGAACTGAAAAGAGACAGTGAAGTTTATACAAAAGACAACATTGCATGGATGCTTGATTATTGCAGATACAGACAATCAGTTTCAAGGAGACAAAAGAATAAGAACAACAGACCTTATATATGTCATATCATATGAGGTCTTCAGTTCAGCGCTCGTAGAATCATCTGTAGGTGAAGCTGTTAACAATGGATTGTTGGCGTAGCGATCCTTACCCACACAACCCACCATCTACTTGTCATGTTATGTTTTTGTTGTAATGCTTTCATTCCTGGGTAGTCGTTATTTGAAAGTAGAACTCAGGGTCAGAAGACGTTACAGTAATAGCAATCTGGGAGAGAGAGAGTGTTGTGTTCACTCGCTTTCAACTCAAGTGTATACCTGCACGTGCAACCACTTCTACAAGGGTAGGTCAAAGAGTTAAGCACCACAATTATTATCTCAGCTAATAATAAAGATAGAAGCATTAAATTTGCACCAATTTAAGTTCATAATCTCTTGAAGGTGTATACCAAATTGCACCCCTGTAAACCAAGTCTAACCATGACACAAAACCATGGAAATGGCAGATATTAATGACGTACGTTACAAGAAGAGGATTATTATAGATTTTTTGATTGCAGAGTTATTCTCATGGATGTGCTGCCAAAAGGTGGAACCGTCAATTCTCACAAGAATCGGAGCAACTGGTTCTCCTTCACGACAGTGTGCGCCCTCACACACACGTTTGCAAACAAGGGAGGCAATTGACAAAATGTGGTGGAATGTACTGCTCCATCCACCTTACAGTCCAGACATGGCACCATCTGATTTCTGTCTTTTCAGTCCCATTAAGAATGCTATCCATGGGACAAAGTTTGAAGACAATGAGGGAGTGATTAATGCAGTGAAGAAATGGCTACGAGAGCAGGAGAAAATGTACAGATCTAAGATACATGCTCTTGTTTCAAGATGGCGTAAAGCCGTTAAAGTTGATGGGGATTATGTTGAGAAGTAGAAATGTTTGCTGCAGATGTGCTTGAACATTGTGACTAAATTTCATTTGTATGTTAATAACGGTTAAAGCAATAATTATTGTGGTGCAAAACTTTCTGACCTACCCTCGTAGTACGCTGGATTGATTTTTGCCTGTAGATTAGCTTCCCTTATTACCAGCATCCCTCACCAACTGTTGAACCCCCTCAAGTACCGTCTGAGGTACTTGTAATTCATCCCAGAGACAAGGTAGCGTGTGAGTTAAATTAACATCTAGGACATAGTATTTTAAGTGTAATATTTTAACTAGAGAAAGGTGGGTTAAAATAATAACAACTTGGGACTGAAGAAGTTAAATAAACAACTAGGACAAAATCATTTAAACTTATCTGGAATCTGTGGCTAAGATGTGATGATCGCCTAAGACACAGAAGCTACAGGGTTCAATCCCACCTCTGGGCTGGGAATATTTCCAAGAACCGTTGGTTTGTAATGATATTACTCATCCCCCTGATCTCCTGGGTAGTGGGGTTGGATATCATGTCTTCTCGGATAAGTGCGAAAAATAGAAATTCCCACTTGTGCAAGCTGTTAAAAGTTAGTTGCATATCCTTTACAGAATGTTTGTAGTCAACACCAGCATTTTTTGCTCTTGTTAATGTCTTGGCAAGTTTATAATACGTTCAGTAGTTTGTGCAAGTTGTACTTGATTAAAAACATCTCACAGCAGCTGGAAATTGTGAAATGTTGTGAAGGTTGTCAAGATAGGCCAGCATGTTTGCGGTTGTAATGTGAGAAATGTTTGGTAGAAATATTATAGCTGCATACATTTTATTTAACTTGTTGAGGTATGTATTTTAAATCAAGGCTACTGGCTTTGAGACGTGTCCGGTTATTTTCTGTTAAAGATACGTAGATGTTGGTTGTATGTAGGGTGCTGCAACGTAAGCACAGGGTAAAGCATGGCTCTGTCTTTAGATGACAAGAAGCTTGGTAATTGTAACCTGGAGGCAGGATTCATGTAGTTAGAGCAAACTGATGATACTGTTATTTAACGCGACACTTTTGTCTGCTAGATGTATTCTTCTTTCTGCTGCCTTTTAGCGTCCAGTTAGGAAGAACTTTCTGCGCGATGCCCAAGTCATCATAACGTGGCAGGTCCTTGTCGTGATTGTGATAGGCTGGCAGGGAATGCACCTCTTGGTGGGGGATTACCCATGGACAGGGGAGAGGTGGTTGTGCACCTGTGGGAGAAGGTGGAGGAACAGATTGAGAACCTGTGTGTGGAAAGAATGAGATTGCGGAGGATCTGCAGGGGTTCTGGAATAATTTCAAAACTGAGAGGGAAGACCAGTTGAACTTTCGATCAGCCGTGGGAACGATTAGTAGTATGACTCTTTGCTGGCTGTTGAATGAGGGGATGGAACGTGTATGGGAATGTTCTGAGTGCAGTGATGTCAGTTCTTAGCTCAACACAACTCAACTGTGTAGTGGCTCCATGTCATTTTTAGGGCGTCCTTTGCAGATTGTCACTCTCATCATGTGTGTCTGCAGAGTCACTCTCATCATGTGTGTGCAGTGCTTTGTCTATTTCCATGCTGTTTATCATCTGTTTGACCCTGATTTTCCTTCCAGGCAGCATGGCTTCGGTTCTGTCCGAGCCACTGTGACGTTTATTATAACCAAAAGTATTTCAGTTTCCGAGATGTGACGCTGTCTCTGAGCCTGTTGTCTTTGATATTCAGATCTTGTATAATGTCAGTGTTTTTATTCTTCTTGGTCCATGGTATTGTATACAATATAAAAGAACACAAAATAATGCAGTTTTACAGAACACAATTGCGGAAAACACAGGACATTGCGGCGACTAGCCTTCATCAGCAAACAAATACAAACACAAAATACAACATATGATCATGGATAACACCTTCCAGTGACTACGTTAAGGCATAAAAACGGGATGAGAAGAATGATCAGATAAAGCAATTAGAACAATGAAATGAAAATGTAAAAAAAAAAAAATGGCTACTTATCTCAGAATCCCAGATTATGATAAAAAAAAATTTCATTTTCAAACTGAAAAACGGTGTGCTCTGTCTAAATGGGATATTGTGGGCAATTGTTGCCTGTTGCTTGGCTCTGTGGCTTTTGTTTTATCTTGATATGTGTCGTTGGTTTGTTTTCAGTAAGACTGGTGAAAGTATTAAGCTATGTTGATAGGTGTCACAGCACATTGGGCTTTTCCCACACATGCTCAGCCCACCACTGCGGCAGTCATCCCACTGTATCTCTGCTCACCTTTCCCATCAGGAGGGTGAAATTGTTACTTGTGAGTGTATTTTTTACATGTTAATATAGGATAATGCTGTTCATAAATACATGCACATGTATTGTTTGACGCTCACAGAAGTAGAGACTAGAGGGCGCACTAGACAGAACAATTGAAAGCTATATTTACCGACCAGGATTTGAACCTGTCATCTCCAAATGACAACAGTGCATTGCTGTAGGAACAAGTGTACTCTAACGCATGGCCAGGTAGGCACACAATGGTTTCAGTGGTTAGCTACAAGGTTTGTCCATATATATCCACACTTGGTTTAGGAGTGTCTAGTTGGTCATGCATAGAAGTACACTTGTTCCTGCAGTGAGCTGCTATTGTCACTTTGAGGTGACATTTTGGAATCCCAGTGGGGTAGTTATGGTTTTCAATTATAATGTCTATCGAGCCCTCTAGTTTCTACTTCTTTTTCTTCTATGAGTGCTAAACAGTAAATGTAATTCTATTTATGAACTGTCTTAGTGGCCTCCAAGGATTCCCCTATTGATATATCTGTGTATTAGATTAATGCTGTAATGTTAGTATTTTCTTATTGTTAGTCTCAAGTGGCATACCAGCTGGCCTGGGTGATCATGCCTCTGCATAGCTCCTGTTCTCTAGCAGTGCACATCATCCCAAGTTAACTCTGTAATTGACACCTTAAAGACAAATGTGCCCTAATTGTGGGGACCATGGGAGATCTGTGCTGCAGCCAGGACAGAATCGTTCTCTTTTAGTTCCAGTACTTAAGACTAATGTGATATTGTTACAGTGGACTGGTCATCTGACCATATACAATACCACCACCGCAAGCAGGTCTGTGGTGGAGAGATTTCACGTCCCCCATGATCTGTGTGGTAGATAGTTGGTTTGTGTGCTTTATGATACATTTCTCAGGATTGTTGTTGCTAGTGGTGATCTGACCAGATGTGTGTTTGATTTTTATGTTTGATTGTAATAAGTGTGAAAGTTCTCGCTGTCGGGAACTGTGAAAGCATTGATTGTTGCTTATAGAACGAGACAGAAAACTACTGATGTCCCATGGTTTTCTGTTAGCTTCAAACAACCAGTACTGGTTTGTGTCATCATAAACCAGGCAGACAGTGTACAAAGCACTGCCATGGCAAAATTTCAGACCACGAAAACTGGCCCGATGTTGAAGACACCAGGTTCAAAAGCTTGCTGTGCTAAAATGTGGTGTCAGCCAAAGGATGAGGGTGCCCTTGTCCATCAACACGCTCCCCACACAAAGAAGAAGGTCTTGTATGTCTGCTAGTGTCTACTTCTGGCTTGTATTATGAGTGTGATCACTTTGCAGATGAGATTGAGCTCATAATGCAGATAAGGGATGTGAATTGTCATCATCAAGTGAATTAACGATGCACTGTTTCATCAAGCCTGCCGCTCAGTATGTCCAATTTCAACATTCATTTTTTTCAGGTTTGCTTTCCCAAGCCTTTGACTGTCCCCATTCTATCTACAAGGCAGCAGATTTGAGTTTTCATTTGGTCCCTAGCCTTTGACTGTCCCCAGTCTACCTACAAGGCAGCAGGTTTGAGTTTTCATCTGATCCCTAGCCTTTGACTTCCCCCAGTCTATCTACAAGGCAGAAGGTTTGTGTCTTTCTTTGTCTGGTCCCTAGCTTTTGACTGCCCCCAGTCTACCTACAAGGCAGCAGGTTTGTGTCTCTCTTTGTCTAGTCCCTAGCCTGTGACCTTTCCAACAGGGGAGACCCTACCAGTAGCTACACTGTTGTTGGAATAGCTCCTTGGGTCATTGGACTATGCAAGCCTCCCTCTACCAATTCAGTGTGGATTCACATTAGAATGGGAATATAGATCTAAACTCCCAATCAGCCACTGCTTGTAAAGTGCAGATTCAGAAAATGGTGGACGGCTAGTTGCCAGCACTCTGGCAGCTGCCTTAGCAATAATGCGTGTGCAGACTGCTGTCTTCTTCAACAAGGAACTGTATATTCCAGTGAAGGATGGCTTCTTGTCATCATTCTGGCTATGTGCAATGTCTACACAACACATGTACACCTATCATCATCCTGTTTACAAGTGATTTAAAGGCAAGAGGTTACCATATGGCTCTGTCTCTTTCCTTGTATCGGGCTGCTGAAAGCATGACAGGAGTCTGAGAAAATTCCACTGTGAATTGAATGACGAAGTGCTGGTGGCCAGTGTGGGGAACGAACCATTGGCATTAGCGTTATCATTACCGTGTACGCTAGACAATGAGCAGGATCTGCAAAATTTAGTAGATGTGGTTCTTGCACACAGTGAACAATTAGGGTTAGAATTAAATTGTAAGAGGACACAGATTATGATCGTTACCAAGAAGAAGGAAATATCACAATGTAATATACAAGTAAATGGGAATATTCTTGAAAAGTGAATCGGTACAGTTATCTCGGAACAGTCATAACATCTGATGGGAGATGCCTTGAAGAGATTAGAACAAGAACCACCATGGCGAAGGCAGCCTTTTGCAAGATGAAAAACATACTGACCAATAAAAAGATTTCATTTGCAGCGAGAAAAAGTGTTGAGGTGCTACATAGAACCTATGCTTTTGTATAGATGTGAAGCGCAGACAATGAGGAGCTAAGCTGAAAAACATCTGTTGGCTGTGGAAATGTGGTTTCTGAGGAGAATGCAAAGAATACCATGGAGAGACAATAAAAAAACCAATGACTAAGTCCTACAAGAAACAAATGAAAACCATAAACTGATTAGAGAAATTAGACGCAGACAATTACATGGTTACATTATGAGAAGAAATAAATAGGAAAACTTGGTGACAACTGGCAAGATCAAGGAGAAGAGAAGGTGAGGGCAGAGAAGTAAATACCTGGATGACTTGGCCACATATGGTCGAGACAAGAACACTGAGCTGATCCATGATTCTGGTGATCCAGTGAGATGGCAAAACATGACCACCCGCGCTTACCGGCATGACACATGATGATGATGACGCTATTTCAGTCTCAGTGAGATGTCGGATACTGCTGCATACATGACCGTCCTGTGTAGACACTGCTAGAACTTCGGCAGACAAGAAACAGATTTCACAGTTGTTGGAGATTGAATTGTGAATCTTTTGTTGTTGGTGTTCATTTTGCTGCGGGTAACGGAAGTGATTCCTTTGTGATGGCATTGTTGTACTTTAGTTGTGAAAGTGTTTGATGCAAGTTTGTATGATAAAACATGTCAGGTCAAAAGCCCATAAAGATACCTCGCCGATATAATTTTATCTGGCCGCTAAATTCATGAAGTTTTCTCGTCGTCATCACTCATGTTTCACCAGTAACAATCCATTGAATAGATAACATTCATGTTTCACCAGTTACAATCCATTAAACCATCTCATAGTTAACTCTCATGTTTCTATAGTAACTTCCATTAAGCTATCTTATTATTAACATTGATGTTTCACCAGTACAATCCATTAAACCATCTTATAGTTAACATTCATGTTTTACCACTACAATAAGTTAAACCATCTCATAGTTAACATTCATTTCACTAATACAATCCAGTAATCTATCTCACAGTTAACATTCATGTTTCACCAGTTACAATCCATTAAAATATCTCATAGTTAACACTCATGTTTCACCAGCACAATCCATTAAACCATCTCATAGTTAACATTCATGTTTCACCAGTAACATCCAGTAAGTTATCACACTCATGTGTTATCAGTAAAATACATTAAGCTATTTCATCAAAATCATTCAAACCAACATTTGTGAAGAAATCTGGTCACAAATTCCATTTCTGGTTGTATGTTTTTGTTTTGTCCTGGCTTGTTGGTATATTCAGGAGAATGACATGTTTTTGGTTGTATGTTTATTAAATCAGATTTTTACCTCTTTAGTTTTTGTACATAGTTTATGAGAATGTTGAATCTGATAATTGTTGTCATGTTGTGGGTTGTAGTTGTTGTGAGAATAGTCACCTGATTTTTGTGTTGTTTAGATATTGCAGATTGGACTACATGTTGTGAGGAGTATAGTTGCCAGTTTGTCATGATTGTTAACCATTGTTACAAGTTGATTAGATGCTCTGAGAGTAGTTGCCATTACAGTGTTTGACTTTCACTGCAAAGTTGTTTTTCACATTTTTATCACATCATTACTTACTACCTTCTCTGGTTTTCTTGTATTAAATATATTTCACTGTCAAGTGTTGCAGTCGGTGCTGTGTTTGTGTTGGAAATGTTTTATTTACACTGTATCTTTACTGAGTGTCATCGGGAAGATGGAGATGGACTGGGTTCGAAGACAGTGGATGGGATTTGTGAGTCAAGGCTGACAAGAATCTTCATTTCGACAATGGATTATATGCCCACTTGAAGGATGGCATAAAACTTAGCTGGCCGAGTGGCTAGAACGCCAGACTCTCCTTCGGGAGACCTAGGTTCGATCCCTCAAGGTATGGGATTTTTGAGTCTGGGAGAACAGGAAGCTTACTGCCAAAACAAAAGTCCTCGTCTACCAAGCCTGTGTCCTTAGTACTCTTCTTTATGGCAGTGAAACCTGGACAACTTACTCGCGCCAAGAGAAATGTTTAAACAGCTTTCATATGCGGTGTCTGCGAAGAATACTTGGTATTAAGTGGCAAGACAAAATCACAAATACTGAAGTATTGGAAAGATCAGGTTGTGTGATGGTGTATTCCATGCTCAAGTCTTCGTAGACTTAGATGGATAGGACATGTTAGGAGGATGGATGATGGTAGAATACCAAAGGACATCTTTTTTGGTGAATTACAGACGGGTAGGAGATCTCAGGGTCGGCCTCTACGACGATACAAAGATGTGTGTAAGCAGGACATGATTGATACAGGCATAGATAATGCACATTGGGAGCAAGTCGCCGCTGAACGTGTTGCATGGAGGGCAAACATCAGAAATGGAATAAAGACAAAAGAGAAAATGGTTGCAGATAAAGCACACAATAGAGCGTGAGAGATGTAAAGATGGTGCACAATGGTGGAAATGACCATGCTTTCACATGCATCTACTGTGGCAAATATTTTCAGCAAGAATTGGCCTTACCAGCCACACTCGTCACCGCCATGGGTCGTAGTTATTAAGCCTTTTTGAAGCACAATGTACCAAACTATCGTCTGTCAAGACGGAAAGGTGCCAATGATGAAGGATGGCATTGTTGTCGGTAAGTTGGCAATTTGGTCTTGTTGAAGGTACTGTTTCCTTCACTAGTTCACATGGGACAATGAGTATCTCGTGTGGTGTTCACTGGCACAGGAATGGAGCAACTTATGGAGTGACCAGTTGCTATGAATATGGAACAGTTGCTACTACTGTGTTCATTTATTTTAGCCATTTCATGTGGGTTTAAGAGGAAATAAACAAATAGGCATGTGAGCCGGGTTACTGTGGAATGCAAACGAGCAATATAATGGGCTGACACAGTGAATGTCCTCAGATAGCCAAGATGATAAAACAAATCAAGTGATAACTGTGAATCTGCAACCTTGCCCAGACTTCAAGAACAAATCAAGAGGGGGTGAACTCAGATAAGAGCAGTATGCAGGGGGTCATAGAAGAATAGCACTCCAACCAACAACAAAAAAACACTGGTCTCAGGGGCCCCTGCATGGTGAAAAACATATGAGGAGTGAAGAGAGGAATTGAGCACATATGAACTGAATGGTTTGATATGAAGTGAAGATAATCTGATCAATGAGTACGAGGGGGCTTCAAATAAAAACCTTAAAAGTACGATAGAATGACAATAACCATGCTGGGTGAGGCCAACATGTACCCAAAACTAGTGCAGGACCTGTGTGGGTGAAGATTCGAAGCATTGGCACCAGGTAAGTCTACAATCATAAATAAGAGTTGCCATTTTTGATGTAATCGAGAAATGCAGTATAGCTTGGCAAACAGGTCACCATGTCTGCTTCGAGCTCAATAGGTCAAGCAAAGGACGCTTTCCCTTGTCTTGAGATGTTGTGGGTAAATGGTGTTGCCCTGATTCTCGTAGACCCATCAGTACTCAGTGCTTGATGTCCATATCCTGGTGGCTGTCTTTACTAACCATATTTCCTGCTGCTAATGTTAGACCTAGATTTAACCTGTCAGCACAGGTCAGTTATAAACAAAATATACTCATTTTGATGGGGATTGGAATGCGTGACCGAGCAGGCCAACAATGATATCCTGTGTATAGTAGTCTTATTGCTTCGTGATTTAAATTATCTCCCATTCATACGTTTTTTGTTTTTGTTTTTAAATGTTGCATATCCCTTACAGCACGTTGCAGTCAACACCAGTATTTTTCAGCTGCTGTTGATGTACTAGGCAAGTTTTTACGTTCAGTAGTTTGCCATTGCTTTCTGAACGACTGGCTCCCATAGCAACACGTTATAACACAACGCGACACGGTCTGCTGCACAAATCGGTCACGGCTGCGCTTCTAATTTTTTGGTCACGTTATGAGAAGAAATAAATTGGAGAACTTGTGACAATTGGCAAGTTGAGGGGAAGAGAACAAGGGGAAGGCAGAGAAGTAAATACCTGAATGGCTTGGCCACATGCTTGATCAAGACAAGAACACTGAGCTGATCCATGACTGTAATCATGTAAGATGGCAAAACATGACCGCCCATGCTTATCGGCATGGCACATAATGATGATACTAGTCCACACACCTTATGACTTAGCAATTAAAGTAAAATTGTTGAATACATGCATCCTCCCAGTTGCAACGTACAGACTGAGTCTTGGACCTCTCGCAATCAAAAGAAAAAATTGGGGCTTTTGAGCTCAAATGTTACAGAAAAGTTCTTATAGCCTGTCCAGAAATGAATGCCTTCATTCAGGATCAATTATTTTGAAAACTGTCTGTTGCATCGTTATGAAATTTTCCTGTGTCTTTATTACCCCCACCCAGCAATTGTCCTGATAGTCAAAACAACTTAAATCATGGAAAGCGCACATTTCTTTGATGTTTTGGTGAAAAACTAGTGATTTCTCGTA
This sequence comes from Cepaea nemoralis, assembly GCA_014155875.1. NCBI lineage: Eukaryota > Metazoa > Mollusca > Gastropoda > Stylommatophora > Helicidae > Cepaea > Cepaea nemoralis. The sequence goes on from JACEFZ010009477.1 coordinate 28,271, forward strand.
ACAAACTTCTTTCAGTAATGCCCTCCAGTTCGTATGACATAAAGGCTGTAGCATCTGTATAAGCCACTCATAACAGTAACTGAAGGAAAAAATAAACATTTTAAGGAAAATTGAAAGGCAACAACCCCTTGGTTTAAAAACAAGTTAACAAATGGGAAAACTAGGGGAAAAAAATTAATTTTTCAATACATTTTAAAAAAAAAACATAAAGGGGGAAAAAAAGCAAGTTAAAAACATTATTTGAAATTCAAAACCCCCCAAACATGAAAAAATGAAAAAACCCATCCTTTAAACCACCCAACCCCCCACCCTACCTCCACCCCCCCACAACCAACCACCCACATTCACCCCCACACCCACCAACCACCCCACACCCCAACCAACACCCCACCCCACCAAACCCCCCCACACACCTCCAACCACCCACACCCACCAACCACACCACACACCCCACCCCCCACCCCCACCACCATTCCCACCCCCCAACACCTCCCCACCACCCCCAAAAACCCCCACCCAAACACCCCCACCCCCACCAATCCCCCACCTACACACCCCCCCCACACACTCCCCACCCACACACACCCCACCAAACCCACCCCTCCCCCCAAACCCCTTTCCCCCACACACATCCACCACCTTCCCCCCCACCACATCACAAACCCCCACTCCCCTAATTCACTTCCCTTTTCCCCCCCAAAACCTCCCTCACATATAATTTAATCAATCAAAAAATGGTTTAAATTAAAGCATGGAAAACCAACCCTTATTTTCCCTTAAAATACCCCAACAACCAAAATTTTTTACACCGCCAAAACCCATACCCAATTTCACACATTAACACCCCAAACAAATTAACACAAATAACACTCCCAACACCAATCACACCCCAACATCACATGCACACACACACAACATAAAACACATAACCAAAAACACAAACCCACAACACAAAACACATCACGACACCAACATCACAATTTCACACAAACACAACATCCAACACACATACATGCTCCCACATAACAAACAACATGAACAACTAACATTCAAACACACCCCAACAAAAAATCCCACAAATATAATTTAAAATGAAAATCCAATTATAAAAATTAAAATTAACAAAAAAATGTCATAGAAAAATTTAAAAATTTAAAAAAAAAATAGTCATGTAATAAACAAAAATGCAAAAGAAAAATGGAATAAAAATTGGATAAATGTAATTTTAATTAACTAAAAATTTCAATGAATTTTTCCCCAATTTCCCCCTTTTTCTTCCTATTCTTTTTTCCTCCTCTTCTTCCCCTCTTTCTCTTTCCCCCTTTATTTTTTCTTATATTTTTCCCCCGCTCACTTCCCTCACTTTCTTCTCTCTTCTCTCCCTCCCTCCTTCCTCCTCTCTTTCTCTCTCCCCTCACCACACTCCATACCTCACTTCTCTCCTCTCCTCCACTTCAACACCCAACACTCTCTACCACCTCACTACCCACAAAACTAATCACCCTCTCACTCCCTCCTTACCCACCCCTCTCTCTCTCTCCTCTCTCTTCCTCTTCTCTTCCCCTCACTCCTCTCTCTCCACTCACTCCGCCCACACCCTATCCCCTTCCTCCTTCCTCACTCCTCACTCACTCCTTCCCTACCCTCTCTCACTCCTCCTCCCCCTCGCCTTCAAAATCCTCCTACATACTCCTTGGCATCCGAAATCGGAAACCCGCAAAAGCCCCAATACTTGAGACCCGGGGTGTGGACTTGGAAAGTAGGGTAAGCGCTTGAAGGGGGGAGGAGGCATGAAATGATAAAGAATTGGACCCCGGGGGGTTTTTTTGGGGTAGGAAAAGGAGGTTTGATTTTATGGTTTGCATTTTTGAGGATGGGAACCGCTTTGTGTGTTTTTTGGTTGGTACCCCAGTTTTTTTTTGTTGCTTTTCCGTTTTTTCCAGGTTGTTTGTTGGAAGTTTGTTGGCGGGCCCCCGTTAAATGGGATTTTTGTTTGGGGTTCCCCGGTGTTTGTTTGGGGATTTTTTTGTTATGCCAAACCTTTTTGGGGAAAAATTTTAGGTTTAATTTGCTTTTGCTTAAGTTTGTTTTTGTTGGGTTGGAAAAATGGGCCTTTAAAGGGAAGTTGGGTTTTTTCCCGGGGGAAATTTGGCGTTAAAGTCCGGGAGGTAGAAAAGTCCAGGGAACCCTCAAAGGGGATCCGGGGGGAAGGAAAAGGAAAACCAAAAATTTCAGAAAAACCCCAAAAAGGATGAAAGGGGGAACCAGGGATGTAAAAGGCACGGGTTTTAATTAATCTGCCAGGATGAATAAAAATTTGGGATGCTTTGGGCTGGGATGCAAGATAGGGGGTGGAGGGGCCCCGGGCTTGGGGCATATTTGATGGGGGTCCCGGAAGTAATGGTTGTTGTGTGCCTACGACCCTCTTGGCAGGCTGTTTAAGGGGTTTTTTCAGCTAACTGCTGGGAGCAAAGTTGTAATTACTGGACTTTTCCCGTTCCAAAGGTTAAGGCTCCTCCCTAACGGGGTTAGCTTCTCCCTAGGAAGTTTTTTTCCAACCTTCACAGAAGGTTTCTTTCCATACATTTTTTTTTTTTTTCAAAGTTATTTTTTTGCTTTTTTCATGTTAGTTTTTGTTTGTTTAAAATTTGTTTTGCTTTAAATTTTTTATATTTTGTTTTAGTTTTAAATTGTTTTTTTTTAATTTTTTTTTATTTGTTTTATTTGGTTGCTTCACCCTTTTTTTTGCTTTCTTTTTTATTGTGTTTTCTTCGACTTTTTTTCTTGGTTTCTGCCCTTGTTTTTTTTTTTTTTGTTTTTTCCTTAGACTTTTATTTCTTGTTCCTAGTTTTTGTTTTGTCTTCTTTACTTTTTGTATTTCTTCCCCTGCTCCCCATGTGTCTTTTCCTAATTTTTTTTTGCTTTTCTGACTTTGTTCTTGCTCCGGGCCTTTTGTTCTTGCTTCCTAAATTTTTTATTTTTTGGCTTCTCCCTTTTTTTTTTTCTTGGGCTTTTTCCCTTGGCTCTTCCCAGACTTTTTGATTTCTTCACCCTTTATGTTCTTGCTTCCCGATTTTGTTTGGTTTTTCTCACTTTTTGTATTTCTTCGACCTATGATTGTGTCTTGCTTTCCTATTTTTTATTTTTCTGCTTTCTGACCCTTTTTTTTTCTTTGGGCTTTTTGTATTGTTTCTTCCTTAACTTTTTTTTTGTTTGCTTCCCCTTTTTTTTATTGTTTTGCTTCCCCTTTTTTTTTGTCTTGCTTCTGCTTTTGTATTTCTTCTCTTTTGTATGTTCTTGCTTTAGACTTTTTGTTGCTTCCAGACTTTTTGATTTGTCGCTTCTAATTTTTTTTGTTCTTCTCACTTTTTGATTTCTTCGGGCCTATTTTGACTTTCCCGACTTTTTGTTTTTTCCTCTATTTTTTGTCTTCTTCCTAACTTTTTATTTGCTTTAATTTTTATGTTTTTGGCTTGCTCCACCCTTTTGTCTTGTTCCCGATTTTTGTATTTTGTCTCTTTTGTTTTTTGGGCTTTTTTTGTTTTTTCCTAGACTTTTTTTGTTTTGCTTTTCCCTTTTTTTTTTTTTTTTTAACTTTTTTTTCTTCGGGCTTTGTTTTTTGCTTCCCGATTGTTGTTTCTTCGGGCTTTGTATTGGGCTCTTCCTAGACTTTTTTTTTTTTATGGTTTCTCGACTTTCACCTTTTTTCCAGATTTTAGGTAAAATTCTCATTCCTATGGCTTCTTCCCCCCTTATGGGGCTCACACACCAATTAAAGGGGACCCCAAGGTTCAATTTTCCCTCCCCAATCCTTTTTGTACGGGTTTAAAGAAAATTGTGTGGTCTTTTCCTAAAAATTTTTTTTGCCCGAAATTAAAAATTTTTTGGATGCCGTTTTTGGTTAAATTTTGAAGTTTGTTTGAAAAATTTTTTTTAACGTTTTGTTTGGTTTAGCTTGGAACCAAAAAGTTTTTTGTTTATTTAAAAGGGGGCTAATGGGGTTTTTAAATTTTCAGTAATTTGTTGGAAACCAAACTTTATTGTATTTTACCTGGTTCGAAGATTGGTTCAACGGAACTTAGGGAAATTTGGGATATTCCTTGCTTGGGGTGTTAAAAGAAAATTTTGTTATGTTTCAACCCCCCTTATATTCCCAAATTTTTTGAAAATTTGGGAACTCTGTTAATTTGGGCAACATCTTCTTCATTTGGGGCCCGGAAATCTATGGAGCAAAAAAAAAGGAAATTTTCCCGGAAAGGAAGTAAGTTATGGGAAAATGAATAGGGGAATTTTCAGAAAACAGGGGTATTTTAAAAGGAAAGTAAAAAAAATAAAAACAAAGGAAAAATTTGATATTGATAAGGCCCGTTAAAGGGGGTAATAAAACAACAACTATTTTTTGGTTTGTCTTTTAAAAAAAATTTGTCGTTAATTTGTTAAAATGTTGGGACCTTAACAATTAAAAAGGGAAAAGTTTTTTTATCTTAAAACCCGGGGGTTCATTTAAAGTTTAAAAACCACCTTTCAATGAAAAAAAGGTTGAGCTAATTTACCAATTAAAGTGAATTTCAAAATTTTTTCAAGGGAACCAAACCCTAAAAGAATTAAATCACCAAAAAGTATAATGAATTTAAAACGATTACAAATTAAATTTTAACTGAAATTCAGAATTGGGAAATTTTTCCAAGTTAAATCCAAACTTGGAAAAAAATTTCCCAAAGGGGATTTAATTACCAATGGACAGTTTCTTAAATTTTTGCCCAAAGTTTTTAAAATGGGACAATTTTTAAAAGGAAGATTTCCAACAAAGTTTGAAAAGGGAATTAAATCTAAAAACTCAGAAAGACAAAGTTAAATGTTGTTTAAATTTAAATTTTGGGGGGGGAAATGTGAGATAAATTTTTAATCAAAGGAAAATTTTATTTTAATTAAAGTGTTATTTGCTTTAAATTTTTTTTAATGATTTTTCTGGAACTTAATTTGCATCTAAATTTAAACGGAGTTAAAATTAAATTTTTAACAGCTATTAATTTAACTGTAATTAAGACTTTTTAACCAGAAAATGTACAAATTATAAATTATAATGGTAAATTTTAAACAGGAAAATTTCAAGGGTTTAAATAAAACCAAGAAGTGGGTTAAATTTCCTTTGGCTTGGTGGTTAATAACAAACTAACATGGGTTGGAATTTGCCCAAAAGTGGGAAAATAATCCCCTTTGGCCCGGGAAAGTTTTATATCCTTTTTGGGTTTAGTAAATAATTCCCCTTTGAGTGTTTGGTATTATATCTTCATTTGGTAGTAAAAAGAAATTAATTCAAGTTTTATTTATTTGGGAAATTTGGGAGCCTTTTTTTTAATTAATTTGGAATTATATTTATTTTGGAAATGTTGAAGGGTTTTTTTAAATTAAAATGGTTTTAGAGTTGGAATTTTTAAGTAGTAGATTGTTTAGAGGGAGAAGTTTTAATTGTTTTAATTAAATTGGTATGTATGAGAAGGCATGTTAAGCAATGTTGTTTTGTAAGGGGTTTTAAGAATCTCTGTTAGGCAAAGGAAAATTTCGGCCTGGGCAGGTTTCCCCTTTGGTTTTATAAGGATTTCCCTGATTCCATTAGGCCGGTGTTTTATGGGAGGGAGACTGGGGTTGGATTTGAAAGGGAGAGGGAGCCATTTGGGGTGAACTGAGGAAGGGGAAATGGTTTGGGGGGAAGAAGGTTGGGAATTTTGGGTTGAGAAAATTGGAAATTCAGCGTGGCGTTTATTTAAAATCCTGGATGGGCCCCGAATTTGGGGTTTCAGTTTTGTCTCTTTGTCCTAAGGTTTCTTTGGGTGTTTTCTCCATGCAGTTTCTCCATCTGCCCGATTCTTTTAGGCATTTGTTTTCCATTGGTGTTTAATTTACTATTTCTTTTAAAGCGGTTTTTTCTTCCTGGTTTTTATCAAAAAGCATTTTTTGGGGGTTGAGTTTTTAAAAACCCAAATTGTATTTCAGTTCAAATTCCCATTTTTTTAAAACAATTCAATAACAGTAAACAAAGGAAAACAGCATAAAGAAAAAAAAAAAAAAAAAGAATTGGAACATTAATAAAAAAAAATACAAAAAATGTTTTGTAAAAATTCATGAAATGAAAATTTTGGGGGCTTTTTAAAACGATATTAAAAATTTTTTAACTGGTAAAATTTGGGTTTTATGGTTTGAAATTTTTAAATTTTAAGAAATGTGGTTTATCCATGGTTTTTTTTTCCCCTGGGATTCTTTGTTTTTTTCTTTTTTTAAAATGTTATAATTTTTTTTTAAAGGAACTTTTCACAGAAAATTTTGGGAATGTAAATTTAATTCATCAAAAAAAATTTTTTGGGTTTTACCAAGTAAACCAAGGGAAAAAATTAGGAGTTATTTCGCCAAATGAACCTGTTAAATGCAAAGGCATGGTTGGAAAATTCCCCAGGTGGTGTCACTAAGACATGGAACTCATGGTGATTTTTCTATTGGATGAGTTTGTTTTTTTTTACTTGGGTTAAGTTTTTTTTAGTCTTTTGGTCAAAGGTAATTTTTTAAATTTATTTATAACCTTTGGTCATTTTTTTATTGGGTTTTAAATAATGTTTAATTTAATTTTTTTTTGCTTCCTTCTATACATATGATTAATTTTGAACTTTTATTAAAAATTGGAATACCTTGAACAAAACAAATTTTTTTTTTGCCAAGCTTCTGGGGTAATGCCCTTATTCCATTTCCTAATTTCCCCCCGGGACTTGGGGACATTAAACAAATTTTTTGGGAATGGGTGGGTTTACATTTCTGTTTGTTAAAATTTTGCAATGTTTGTTAGGATTTTCCCTTTTATGGGAAATTGTGTTGTTGTTTAGTTATTTTTTTATCGGGGGAACTTGAGGTTTTGTTGTTTTATTAAAAGAATATGTTTTATTCGGGGTGTAAAACAGTTTGTTTTTCAATAAACCACGAAAGCCCGGTGAAACCCGCAAAGTTGTTTAAGAACCCGCAAAATGGTCCCTTGAAATTTAACCACAAAAGGGTGTTAACACCGTTAAAAAATGTAAATTTGCAAAATGGCTCCTTTTAAAGGGAAGTCGAAAAGTATTCAAAGGTCATTGCCTGTCAAGGAATTCTATTTTCATTCAAGTTTGATTTTATTCATTTAAGCGGTTTATAATGGCCTTTATTCAATTTAAATTATTTTAGGTTTCCCTAGCCTTTGACCCCTTCATTACAAGGGAAATTTGAGTTTTTTTCCCTGCCTTTGACTTCCCCATCTATCTACAAGGCAAAGGGTTTTTTTTTTCGTCCGCCTTTTTCCCCCCCTACCAAGGCAGATTTGGTTTCCTTTTCCCCACTTTTTGGGGCCCTTCTAAGGCAAAGGTTTGGTTTTCCTTTGTCTGGGCCTTCCCCCAAAAACTAAACAAAATTTTTTTAATTAATTCCCAGGCTTTAGCCCACCTTATGTTGAATTTGGGGCAAATCTCTCCACAACTGTGAACGTGAATGGAAGGGATTAACTGCATGGCCTTCAATTTTAATGTCACCCGTTCACTATTAAAGGCTGTTCCAATTTTGGTTTTCCATTGGCTTGTAAGGGCTGAAAATTCCAATGAATTTTCAATTTTGGCAATGTGAAACTTGCTTCCGTTCGTGAAAAGGAAGGATCCAAATTAGGAATTTTTCGATCGGGAAATGGGTGGAATTCCTTTAAAGACAATTTTGGTATGAAAGGGAAAATTAATTTACAAAAGGGAAATTTTACAATGAAAGGGAAATTAAATTTGGGAAAAATTTATTTTAGAAAAAAACGGGAAGAAATTTGAAATGAAAAGAAACCCCTAATTTATTTCAAAGAAAAAGGGGGACCTAAAGATAAACGAAATGGAAGCAACTTAAGGAGTTTAAATTAAAAAATTAAGCGAAAAGGTTTAGGAAAGAAATAAAAAAATGAAGCCAAAAAAAATAAAAAAATTGTTAAAGAAACCAGAAATAAGATTCATGAGAAAAATAGAAAAAAGTAATAGAAAGAAAAAAAGGAAGGGAAATAAAACCGAGAAGAAAGGAATAAAACGATAAAAGGATTGGTGAAAGGAAAACAAACAGGTTTGGGGGAAAAGGAATTGCCATTCGGCAGAAAAAGGGAATGGCATTATCCGTGAGATGGAAACTCCCAAACCGGTACATGTGAATTGGTGAATTTTGTTAAGTTTTTTGAATTTAAATTTTTTGTTCAATTCGTAAGGGAAATTCTGTTTGTTTTGATTAATGTAGTTTGGGAAAAGTTGTAAATTGGTCCCTTTTAAATTTTGGTTTTTTTAATGTTTAAAATATTTTAAACATCTTTTAATTTACCCTTTTAAAAAAATTTAAATTCATGTTTTCAAAATCCATAAATTCAATTAACTTTTTCCATTTAAAACATTTAACCCCTTATATTCATTTTTTACCATAAAAATTAAAATCATTTTACCATTCAATTTATTAAACCATTATTTTAAAACCCTTATCCAATTACAATCCTTTTAATTTTCATAGTTAACCATTTCCAGTAAAATTTTTAAAAATTCTATTAACATCAAGTTTAAAAAACCATTTACATTCATTTATATAATATAACCCATTTCAACATTCAACCTTAAATCTTTAAAAATTCAAGTTAAAATTTTCCCCCTTAAATTTTTTTAATATTTTTCGGAAAATTAAAAATTTAATTTTGGTTTTTATATTATAGTTTTTTTCATTTGTTCATTTTGGGAATTGAATTTAATTTTTTGTTTTTTGTTGTTTTTTGAATTATACATGTTTTGGTGTTGTTTTATATTTTTGTTTTGTTAAAATTTTAGATGTTGATTTTTTGTTTAGTTTGTTATTTAAGTTGTTGTTAATTTTTTTTTTAATTTTCCATTTTATTTTTTTATATTTTGGTTTGCATTGTTTTTTCTGAAAGTTGTTTTCCCTTTTTTATGTTAATGTTATTAGATGTTTTTTTAATTTTTGGGAATGTAACGGTCGGTTTATTTTTATTAATGCACTTTAAAATTTTCATGGAATTTGTGGCCTGGTGAAGGGTTTTGGGCTGGCTACCCAATTGGGGTTGACCCCGGGTTTTAAAAAACCGAACCTTTTCCAATTTTCCCAGGCCCCAACTTAGGTTTGAGTGGGAAACCCTTCCCCCAAGGAATTTTAAAAAAGTACTCCAAATAGGTAAAGGGCAATTTCCTAGATTTTTAGTCAGTGCTGGAAGGTATTGGGAAATGGAAGAAAATAAAAAACTGTGTTTGGAGAATGGTGGTGAAAATCTCGGTTAGACAGATGGTTAGGGCTTTAACGTAGATTGAAAGGGGGTTTTGGAAGGGGGGAGGAAAAAGGGCGTGGAATTTCAAAGGGGAAACAGAATTAACAACAAAGATAATGGTAAACCGTGAAAGGGGAATGAAAGGTGCACATGGGAAAACAGGAAGGTTCATTAGCCAAATCAGAATGGTTAAGACCAATTGAAACATGTTCCAAAAAATTCTGTGAAGAAATGCCAAAATGGCTTAACGGAATGCATTATGTGTGGGAAATTTTTTAAAAAATTTTTACATGTTCCGGGGGGTTTCCATGAAGGAGAAATTTGGTAATTTTAAGGAATGGGCATTAAGTGTTTTTTTTAATTGGGTGTTTGGTTTATTAAGGATTGGGGTTTTAAATAAAAAAAGAATTGAGGGTGCACGGGAAAGACCAATAAAATTTTTAAATGAAAAAATAGGATTAACCTTAAATAAGGGAATCAAAGGAAACAGGGGGTAAGAAAAAACAAAAAAAGGCATGGAAGCCCAGACCAAAAAAAAAAAGGGTCAAGAAATGGAATAAATGAAGGTAGAATTAAGAACAATAACAATGGGGGGCTGAAAGAAACTAAAGAGGATGAAAAAAAACCAAAAGGGGGTGATAAAAAAAGGAGGAGGGGAAAAATGAAGCTTGAGTAAGAAAAAAAATTGCCCTTGGTGCTTTATTTAAAAAAAAAAAAAGGCCTTTTGGAATAAATGCGGTAGCAAAACAAAAAAGGGCCTTTTGTTGAGAATGGAAAGGGAACCTCCTTTTAGATTGTATGGGGTTTTACCTTTCCGTGGTTTTTTGGAAAAGGGCCCTGTTGTCTTTGTAACAACCGCGTTTCCTTTTTAACCTTTTGAAGGTGTTAAGCCAAACCTTAGAAACGGGGTATTGAAAAATTTTTTAATTTTTTGTTTTAAAATTTCCCTTAAGTTTTTTTTCAAATTTCATTTCCTTGAATCGTTTTTTATGTTTATTTAAATGTCATATTTCCTTTTTAAAACTGGCCTTCAAACGTTTTTTGCTTTTTCTAAAAGTTTAAAGATTTTAATTTTGGAATTGGAGAAAAAACTGGACAATGGTAGAAAGAAGGAAGGAAATCACAATGGCCCCGGCTTGAAAAAAGGAACATACCGTTTCCAGAAAAAAGAGAACATGCACAGCGAAAATAAGGAAAAAACATGTTCCATTAAAAATTTAACTGGCCTCCCAATTAAACAAATTGGAAAATTTACCAAATTACGGGTTTAAGTTCCCGAAAATTTTCTTCACAAAAATGTTTTGACAATTTAAATTTTTGCTTACTTAAAAATTTTTTTTATATTTCTTAATATGTTGAATTTCCTTAAAATTAAAAAACCCATCTATTTTGAAAACATGATTTTGACAAAATTTTTTTTCTTTGTATAACCAACAAGCTTGATAAAATCCCCGCCTGGGAAATTAAATTTAGGCCTGCTGCTAATGTTAGACCTAGATTTAACCTGTCAGCACAGGTCAGTTATAGAACAAAATATACTCATTTTGATGGGGATTGGAATGCGTGACCGAGCAGGCCAACAATGATATCCTGTGTATAGTAGTCTTAATTGCTTCGTGATTTAAATTATCTCCCATTCATACGTTTTTTGTTTTTGTTTTTAAATGTTGCATATCCCTTACAGCACGTTGCAGTCAACACCAGTATTTTTCAGCTGCTGTTGATGTACTAGGCAAGTTTTTACGTTCAGTAGTTTGCCATTGCTTTCTGAACGACTGGCTCCCATAGCAACACGTTATAACACAACGCGACACGGTCTGCTGCACAAATCGGTCACGGCTGCGCTTCTAATTTTTTGGTCACGTTATGAGAAGAAATAAATTGGAGAACTTTGTGACAATTGGCAAGTTGAGGGGAAGAGAACAAGGGGAAGGCAGAGAAGTAAATACCTGAATGGCTTGGCCACATGGCTTGATCAAGACAAGAACACTGAGCTGATCCATGACTGTAATCATGTAAGATGGCAAAACATGACCGCCCATGCTTATCGGCATGGCACATAATGATGATACTAGTCCACACACCTTATGACTTAGCAAATTAAAGTAAAATTGTTGAATACATGCATCCTCCCAGTTGCAACGTACAGACTGAGTCTTGGACCATCTCGCAATCAAAAGAAAAAAGTTGGGGCTTTTGAGCTCAAATGTTACAGAAAAGTTCTTATAGCCTGTCCAGAAATGAATGCCTTCATTCACGATCAATTATTTTGAAAAACTGTCTGTTGCATCGTTATGAATTTTTCCTGCCGTCTTATATTTACCCCACCCAAGGAATATGTCTTTGATAGGTCCAAAAGCAACTTAAATCATGGAAAGCGGCGACATTTCTTTGATGTTTTGGTGAAAAACTAGTGATTTCTCGCTAACAAACTTGTTTTACAGTAATGCCCTGCCAGTTCGTATGACGATACAAGGCTGTACGCGAGGGTCTTGTCATAAGGCCAATCCCATGTCCCATGAGAAAATTAACTATTCAGCGCTGTTTCCATGTGAAGATGTAATACATTTAATAACATGCACTTCATCTCTGTCCCGTAAATTATATACCGCATATAAACAAACTTTGAAATCTGCTGTAAAATCTCCAGAACAAAAAAATTTTTGTTGGGTGGACATAATGATAAGGTTATATGCTAAATCTCATAATTTTCCCTCAGTTGGTTATGAGAAGACAAAAGTAAACAGACTATAGGACATCATGGGCTGAAAAGAAGAAAATATGAAAATGTGATCAGACTGGAACATTGGAAAAAGTCGAACGAACGAACGCACTTTATTTTAAAAGGGTAACAAATTGGGCACGCGGGCCCGTCTTACATTCGGCCCTTTTCAATCACTCATCTTTCAATCATCAAATGTGCATGTTACATTTACATAGGGGAAAAAAAAAACGTCAAATGGATTTTGTAAGCATAAACAATGCATATTACCCATGATACATTCACATGGGGGGGGGGGGGGAAATATTGTCAAATGAAAGTCGTAAACATAAACAGTGCATATTGCAATGTTGTGAGAGACATCCCCCATCCACTCTCACATCCTGCAGCCATCCACACATCCCGCAGCCACACTCACATCTCCCTCCCATTACACCTCCCCCAACCACCCACACATACCTCCACGCACTCACACAGACCCAGGCAAACATACATGCCACCACCCACATATTCTCCAACACCCACCCACACACTCGCAACCACCCATCAAAACACACATCACAAAACCACACACACATACCCCCACCAACCCACACATCTCACACCTATCCACACACACATCCCGCACCCTCACTATTTTCCCCACTCACCCACACACACACCAGCCAACCTACACCCACTCACCCACCCAATATCCGCCACCTCTCAACTACACATCCCCCACCTATACACACATCCCCACCCACAAACACATCTCCCCACCTGCCCACACTTATCCCCCACCCAAAAACACCCACCTCCCACCCACACACACCCCATCACCCACATATACCCCACCACACACATCTCACACAACTCTCTCTCTCTGTCTCTCTCTCTTTTACATGCACACACTCTCACACTCATTCACTCTCTCTCTCTCTCACTCACACTCACTAACTCTCTCACTCACTCTACAGTAATTTACATGTGTTCATTTTATGCATGTTAAAATCAAGTGGCATTCAAAATGATAATATGAAAATGAGGATACACAAAAAATATGGAACAGCATGTTAGATGACATGCGTGCGCTCAACCCTCTCTCTCTCTTTTCTCTCTCACACACACGTCCACACACAACATACACACGCAAATACACACATATACCCACGCACGTACTCACATAACACACAAATACACACTTCCTCGTATACACTGCATGCATGCACACTTACACTCACAAACATATACACATACATGCACGAGCACACACATACATACACACGCACATACACATAAACACACATGAACGCACACCTTAACACATTTACAGACATACACACAGAGGCACACAGATACACACATGTACACACACATATATGCTCATACAGACATGCACACACACACATGCATCCACACATATAAACACACATAGACACACCCATCCATCCACACACATACATGCTGCCTCACATAATCACTAAAACTAATATGAATAAACTCCCACACTTTTCACATGTACACACTGTCAACTATCGTGAGCATCCTCACAAGAACATTCATAATTGGGAAACAATGGGAAAACATGGAAAATGGTGATGAAAATATGGTATACATTGTGCAACGTAAAAATAAAATAGTGGTCCAATCCAGTAAGATAATTCCTGGAATTGACATAGACATGATGAAATAATCAGTGCATGTTAAATTCAATTGGCAGTAAAAATGCTAATATGAAAGATGAGGGTACAGAAAAAAATATGGCATAATGATATGCTTGCGCTCATATCTCTCTCTCTCTCTCTCTCTCTCTCTCCTTCTCTCTCTCTCTCTCTCTCTCTCTCTCTCTCTCTCTATTTATTTTTGTTTCACGCACACTGGCACACTAACTCTCTCATTGTCTCATTCTCTCCCTCTCACTATTTCTCTCTCTCATGCTTATATGCACTCTCTCACACTCGCCCTCACTTACACACACACATATTCACTCTCACTGAATCTCTCACTCACTCTCCCACTCTACACTCACTCTCTTACTCTCTCTCACACTCACTCGTTCACTCTCTAAACCACACTAAATCACTCTCGTATTCGCACACACAGACAAGCAAACAGACACACACACTAACTCACTCTCACTCATTCACTTTCTCATGCACTCTCTCACTCCCCATTCTCTCTCTCTCTTCTCCTCCTTCTCTCCTCCTCTCTCTCCTCTCTCTCTTACACACTCACTCGCTCTCACACTCACTCGCTCGCGCACATACACGCATATCCACAAATTCTCTCTATTCACTCACGCTCCCTTACTACTCACTCCTCGCTGACATCATGTCTCAGAAACTACAGTAAAAATACTTTGGCCATATTAAAGTGACAGTGGCCTACAGTGACTGGCGCTGGCTGGGAGGCATGGCTACTGGGAGAAGAGTCAGTGCTCAACCAGACATTGCAGACACTCGGGCATGAGCTGGGACAATTGAGAGATATAGAGATAGGCTTTATGACTGCCCGTGATGACAGTGATGTTCTGCGAAGGACCTGCTTCTTGAGAGAGAGAGAGAGAGAGAGAGTAGTCCGCACACCTCATGATGATTTAGTTATATTGTGTTGGTAGTGACCAGAAATGCCAGGTTTCTTTGTGATTTCTTCTTCTTCTGCGTTCGTCCGGAGTGTTTTTTTCAGATGTAATTGCGTTGTGCCAAATTTATTTGCGCCCTTAGGCTGACACACCTGACTTCTGCGGGTGTTTGTTGACCGGGTTAACCTTCCGGGGTTGTTTATCATTTCAACTCGCATTGTTTGGTTTTGTTTGCAGCAACAAGAGCATAGTTGTGGCAGCAGACGAAAGTACGGTTAGTTGGGGGCCATCTCCATGCTTTGGAGAGTTGGTGAGTTTGTTTGTTGCGTGCATGATTTGTCTCTCTTGATGTCTGTAATTGTTCTTGTTCTCGTGTGTGACTGCTTACAAAAGCATATTATATGGGTAGTTACAATATGTGAACCGTTCAGTAATTTAGTCTTTTGTCGAGGGACTTGCAAAGTCAAGTTAAATTTTACCCTACGGAGTGGTGGGAAAAGAGCAGGCTCCATAAACCAACAACCATTGGCTGGGGTTGCACCGCTCGGTGGGGTATGGGTGCATGATAAGGGGGGACATACCAGGGAATGTTAGCCCAGTCAACAAATGCCCACAGAAGTCGTCTGAAAGGCGCAAGTATCGTAGTTCTGCTGTAAACAGGCACAACGCAATTACATCCAAATAAAAACTCTTCAGATGAATGCAGTAGAAGAAGAAGAAGTGAGACATGATCGGGGCCCTTTGGGATCTTGTCGATAGTGCTGACCAGATAGATTGACATGGCTTGGAGAGAATACTGCTGCAGGGATGGTACTATTAGTATTATGCTGGCTATTGCAGATGCCGGACGGAGCACGCCTGGCAATGGCCTGAGTGCTGTGGTGTCGTTTCTTGACTGGCACCTGGCCGTCTTGGCAGGCAATAGTTTGTAAAATGGAGTTATATCTCTCCATAACGTAAGCCTGGGCTGAATTTAGAGTCCAGGTGTTGCCCATGCAGCATGATCCCTCTCTCAGTCTGTCTAGTTTGCTCCAGAGGGAAGGTAACACCAATACGTCTGTAACAGAAACTGCCGGATCAGCAAAGCAGTACTCTAACTGTCCACCTGTTGAAGCTTTCATCCTACACCAGTTGCCAACGAAGGCTTAGGGCCTGGTCTGCCCTGTCATAACATGTAGTCTTTAGGTTGCATTTCCTCGCACTAGGGTAAGTGTTGGTTCTTGACTCAACCATTACATCATTGATTGCATTACTTTTCAGATTCTGAGTAAAGTATTCTTGTTTTTTTGTCATTTGTTTTGTTTCATGTTGATTAATTAAGAATTTGGGTGGTGTGTTCAACTGTATCAGTGTTTTGCCTTTCAATGAGTTTCCTAAACATATTGTGTGTTGTATTCAGACACTAGCTACACCCATGTGTCTTGCTTTCTAGACTTTTTGTATTGTGTCTTGCTTCCTAGACTTTTTGTATTTCATTTGGACTCTAGCTGCACCTATGTGTCTTGCTTCCTAGACTTTTTGTATTGTGTCTTGCTTCCTAGACTTTTTGTATTTCATTCGGACTCTAGCTGCACCTGTGTCTTGCTTTCTAGACTTTTTGTATTTCATTCAGACTCTAGCTGCACCTATGTGACTTGCTTCCTAGACTTTTTGTATTGTGTCTTGCTTTCTAGACTTTTTGTATTTCATTTGGACTCTAGCTGCACCTATGTGTCT
>JACEFZ010009478.1:0-15000 GCA_014155875.1 Cepaea nemoralis
CCAGGGCAAAAAAAATAGCGCGCTCTGTTATGTAAACATTCAGTTTTCTGTGTACAAGTGTGAACCATTTTGTTTGAACGGTCATGTTTCTCATATATAAATGTAACCTATTCTGTTTATTGACATTTTCCTCACCTACAATCTGCAG
This sequence comes from Cepaea nemoralis, assembly GCA_014155875.1. Taxonomy (NCBI): domain Eukaryota; kingdom Metazoa; phylum Mollusca; class Gastropoda; order Stylommatophora; family Helicidae; genus Cepaea; species Cepaea nemoralis. The sequence goes on from JACEFZ010009478.1 coordinate 149, forward strand.
TCAATGTGCAGACATTCCTGTGTGCAGCAGAGGATGGATGCCATCAGTGAGATATAATTGGCAATTTCAAACCTAATCCATGGACAGATCACCTTAATGATGATATTTTAGTTATTCTCTTTATACATGATTTACTCTACAGATGTTTATTTCTTATGTTGTGAACAAAAATTCTTTTTTATATACCTTTGTATTTGAGTTTCAACCTTTATTCATTGTCCATTGTATTTAAAACCATGTTTTTGGTTTTTAACCTATAAACACAACTTGCTCTATTTAAAAACATTGATTGTTTTGTAATTTATGTTAACTTGTGTGTGATGCCCATGTTAAAATGTTGGTGTCCAATTGTCTGTAGCTGCGAGTCCGCGCATGTGACAATGGCTACCCACAACTCTGCACTGAAGCTGATGTGACGGTTAATGTTGACTCTAGCAGTGTAGCACCAGTAATGAGCAACCGCCAGGCACAGATCTATGACAGTGCCCAGAGTGGTGACTTTGTGCTCCAGCTAACAGCCACTGATGCAGACATGGCTGCAACGGTCAGTTTGTGATTTAACTCGTGTTTTAGCTGCTAGAAAATGTGTAATTCTTTCTGTGATAGGAGTTAATGCCTGTGTCAGACTAGTTGCTGTGATAAATTACATGGTGAGCCAAGAAGTGGACAAAGCCAAGAAGTGGACAATTTGTTGGAAAGATAAACAAAATATTCTGGACTACATAATTAATTTACCCTTTAGTATTTTGTTTGAATTAATTGTCCACAATCACAAGTATAAAGGCATAGGTTTTGTTTGCGGTGACTGGTGTGTGTGCTCAAGTCACCAAAGCTTTCATAGTGTCTGATGCTCAATCTGAGGACAGAGGTGGCATGGGTGTGTACCAAGCATAGACACTTCTCTCTTATACGGATTTCCAACGGTATATTTTCTGGGTCATGCTGGTGTGTCAGTCGGTGAATTGTCAGATCTGTTGGCTTAAAAGCTGGCAGAAGTTATGCTCATAATAGATAAATGAGGCATTTCGAATTCTAGCTATGAAGGGCGGTTGGTTGAAGACACAGGAACAGATGAAACAGTATATTTAAGGACGACTAAGTGTGGAGTTAAGTGTGGTTCCTGTAAAGAAGATTGGGGAGGGGTGGGGGTAACATTAGGGCAGTGGCTACATGACCTGCTGGTCCTGTGGTCATACGTTATAATAAAGTCCCTATTGAGGCAGAGATGTGTTTAACAAGTGACCTGGGCTCCCAAGTCCACCCAGCCTCAAATGAGTACCAGGGAATGTGCTGGAAAGTTATAGCGGCCAGGTGATAGTGACCACATCAGTCGCTGAGTGCCAGTTGGTCTACACAAACATGGGTTCTAGCACCATATAGCCAGTGTGCCTCCAGGCCTGGGCCAGCAGCCTTTACTTGTACCAGTGGGGAGAAGAATGGCATGTGTCTACAACCTGCATCTTGCTTGAACAACCAACATCTACACCTCCCGGCATTTGTTACTGGGGATACAGCATTTATGGGAGTGCCTATCTTCCGGTTGCCAACATGGCGGTTAGGTGTTTAACTGTTAAGGCCTGTGGCGTGTTTATGCTTGCAGCTATGGTTTGCAATCGCACTTTCCTCATGTTGGACTGGTAGTACATGGTTCCGTCGCTCTGCTACTGAGTGAGTGCGTGGGCGACACTGATCTGTGAAATTTGCGAGGAATTTTTACATCTGTCCTGTACAGTGACCTGCATGTTCGGAACAATGGCTACCGGCTGTTGCTGAATTGACTGATTTGCCTTTTCGGTTCACAAGTGCATTTATTTTTCAGGAGACTCCCAGGGAGTCGGCGCTGAAGCTATGGAGTTTGTAATTTATGCGACACTTTCGGCGGGTCACCTTGCGGTAAAAGACCGAGCCATGTGAGAAAAACCAGGTCAATGAGGTCTTTCTGGTGACTGCTGAGTCCATCGACGATGAACTGTGGTTTTGTGTTGGCATTCTGGCGGCGGCATTATGCACAGTGTAGCTGTGCAGGCTGTTGGATTGCCGAGACTCCTGCTTATTCCACTATTCCCATTGGGCAGTGGGGAGCATTTTGTGTGATATTCACTGGCACAGGAACGGAGCATAATGGGGATGATCCGTTGCCGTGAAGTTGGAACCTCGACTAACTAACTAACTAGCCTATCTTATAATCAAGCATCAAGTTGCAATTCAGGGGTTTAAACACAATCTTTACTGTATTTTTATGACTTGTGGTCTCGGCCAGAAGAATTTATTTCACGGGAGACAATCCCAAAATGTTGATTTGCAGAACTGATTAGTTATTTTTTTTCCCCGCGTTTCCATCCTGTTTCAGGATATTGCGATCAACATCAGCATCTTTCAGCTGTATGTTGATTCCTAGGCTAGATTACGCTCATCAGCATGCCACGACTTTCTGAGCGACCGGCTCCATACTCTCATAAGTCACTAGCGCGACTTGAACCGCTTCCAATTCTTGTGCGCTCACGTCAATCATGAGAGTATTTGGGGTTACGGAGAAAGCTATAAACTCTTGGCCAGGGAGCCGGTGATTAGTTATATACATAAATTTCAAATTAGTTGCATTTCCTTTACAGGGTGTGACAATTAACAGCAGCAGTTGTGTGGTTTCTGTGATTGACTAGGCCATTTTATGATCAGTAGCTTCCCATTGCTTTCTGAATGGCCACACTCATACTGTAGTGACAATCAATGCAATGTAGTCTGCTTCCATAACACGTCCGTTGACTTGAACCGTATATGTTGGGATTGTGAAGCCACGTTTACTTCCTTTCAGCCACAGATGCTGACACATAAGTTCACATGCCAGTTCTATTAACATTGGACTCACGACTCACTTGCTGTTGAATGACTGTTCTGTAGTATGTGTTTATAAAATGAGCACAGTATGTTGTTTACATACTTGTGCTGACACATACATGATATATTTGCCCCTTGTTAAAACAATGCCTACCATGTTGTCACTTCATTCTCCACTGATTAAACCTGTACAGTTTGTTAACGCAAACATCTGTGTCCTCGCCTCCCTATCTTCCAATATTCAGTTCTCAATTCTTGTAAATACTCTCCCATCCTCTTGTTGGTCATTGATCGTAGCACGCTTGCCTGCCGGTCCGATGGTCACGTGTTTGAATCCCCATCTAGGCTCAACTCCCATGTCAACCTCAGTCTACAATCACTACCAGTTATCAATATATAGCAAATATAAAAGATCCAACTTTCTTGTACTTTAGCGTATTGTACTCTATGTATAGTGTTGTATACGCAGCGTAGTGTATACTGTGATGGTACTGTTATTATTTTATTGATAATACTGTGGTTATTGTGTGCATATACGTTTTTACTCCATATCATGTTGTGTTTTGGTTTAAGGATTGACAAACCTACATATAATGAGTTGTAATATTGAATTGCATTTGTAAATATTTAATGTTCACCATCAGCCTTTGAAAAGAAAATTAAAAGAAGGTATATTTGAAACCACACTGACAATACAATATGTACACTGTCAGTAAATATGAACTTGGTTGTAAATGACTCATTGATGCTTTCTCTGCTACAGAGCTTCATTGTGTATGAGTTTGTGAACCCACCTCCTGCATACTTCCAACTGGATGCACGATCTGGCAACATCACAGTGGCCAAGTCAGTTTTCTACGACAACCAGACAGTGTACATGGTGAGTTCCAGTTGACTATTTAAACTAGTAGCTAGTTTTTATCATATCTTCTAGCTCCCATTGTCGTAGAATAGAACTGAATATGAATTTTCTCACACTTGAAAAGTTGTTTCATTTGTCAGTTAGACCTACATGCTACTGAAATCATCTTATCCATAATGATTGCATACTTCAGCCCTTTGGCTGGTCATGAAACTTGCTGATCATGTCATTCCATAGTTGTCTGTCTTGCACCACTTTTAGTTCCATGTTTGTCTGTATTGATAAATCTATTCATGGCTGTGTTATAACAGTTATCCTGATCTTGTCTTAAATAATTTGCTCTTGCTTTCTTAATACAGTTCAGTGGTATTGATACTTCCATGTTTCTGTGAAAGAAAATGTATGAGATTGGCTTATTTTCACATTTTTCTGTGATTGTACGAGATAGGCTTATTTTCACATTCATTCTGTTTTTAGACACTTTGACTAGGTCGTTGTGTCCTGATACAATCATTGTCACTTCAGGGTGATGTCATTATAAAGCTTAGTGTCACTTTATGTTAATATTTCATGATGTATATTTCATTCAAACTTCGTTAAAATGTTTCAAATGCCATGTGTGAAGAAAGACTGCCTTGGAGTGTTCAGGTTTACTCAGGTTAGTGCACACACAAAAGATTTTAGAAGTGGTGAACAAATGACTACAATTAGCAAACATGGGACAGATAAGACAATCAATTACTTGAGAAAACGTGAAGTAAGCTGTGCATACAAGTAGCACAAGATGATCATATTGAGAAAACAGAGGTATTTGTAATTTCATATTTCCTAGGATTTGTATACTTTCTAAATGCGTGTTTCACAAACACATTTGCAGTTTGATGTCCAAGCATATGATCAAGCTGATCCAAGCAGAAAGGCAAGAGCAACTGTCACCATAAATGTTGTGAGAAACCAGTACGGACCAGTGTGTCAGATGAGCATTTCCAGAACCACCATATCAGAGTATTTCCCAGTTCCGTCACTTATAGCCACAATCTCAGCCACAGACACAGATCGTGTAAGTCTTTATCAGATCATCAAAATCTGTATCATTATTTTCATGTCTGTCCTTTTTCTGTTGGTAGTCTCCTAAAGATTGCTTTTGAGCTAGCTTGTGGAGGTTGACATGAACCTTATTTTCAGTGCAAATTTACCAGATAGCAGCTGACAGAAAGAAGTTCAATCAAAAGATCATATGATGTTAAACAACCAGATTCAGAAGTTCGTGTGTCGAGTAAGACCACAGTCGGCTCTAGCAAAAGAAAGGTGCTGAAGATGGAGGCAGCCAGCCAGGAAGAGCACCACAGAAATCGGGCTGTCATGCAAATACGCCATGAAATATGTCAACAACTGCTGAATGAACTAAAAAAGACTGTTAGATTCATACAAGAGACAACATTGCAGTTCTAGACATATTTCAAGTGAACGAAAGAAGAAGAAGAAGAACTGGAGTTGTTAATCTAGCATGTAGTTTCAGCAACTCATGATTCTTATTACCTCACATACGGTAACAATTGAGACAGTACTGCATAAACTTGTGTTAGTTAGTCCTTGCTGCACATGGAACCATTCCGTCCATAAGTGCTAGTGTCCCCCACCTCAGTGTCCCTCAGCGTGTAGCAGTTGGTTTCACCAGTTCTGTGTTGGTTGTCTGATCTTCTTTGGTTCTGTTTAGCACTCTTGTCTGGCTTCACCCAGTTTGACTTGATCTTCTAGCAGTCTGAACAAGTTTGCAGATTCACAGTGATTAAAACAATTCTTTCCCCATTGTGAATTTGAATCATGAAGACACAAACAGTATAGTGCATAAGTTATTGCCAAGTATATTTTGGTGTATCTCATCAGGTACATGCTACAGAAGAAAGTTCAACATATAGTGAAGTAGTGTATTGAATACTTTCAAGAGAACTGCACAAAAACTACACTGTCATAAGTCTCATTCTCATGGTAGTTTTGAAGAGACTCGTATCGTTTGGTTGACATAATTGCAGTTGATCTGCGTACATGTCTCAGCATCTCAGTAACTTTTGGTTATGTGTAGTGAACAGTACTTAAATTCTCTTTGTCTGCCACATACCCAAATGCTATTAAATGACATGTTATTGAAGATGTGGCTTCTCCTGGTTGCTAGGGTTAGTCAGATTGCCATAATCTTCTAGTGTTAGCTTCCTAATCCATGGCCATGATGACCAACACCACAAGGCATGGACTGTAGGATGGAAGAAAGTACTGTGTACGTCTTCTTGTTTTTGTGCAGAGTTGTGACTATGGTATCTACCAACTACCAGTATAGTTTTAACACCAAATGATAGAATCAGGTTATGCCCTGGGTCACAATATAATAAGTCTCTGATCTTGCTCTTGGCTGGGGAATGCAAAAGTTAAAAGGAAATAAACTGGTCCTCCTAACACATAATGATATAATGTACTATTTATGAAAACACAGCATGTTACCCTCCCTTCTCCTGTCTTCTTGTAAAGAACTCTTTGTTATGGATTTCCCCATATAGTGTTCAGTGAGTAGAGATGTTTCATTGTTCTAATCACATGAATGATACATTCTCTAGGATCCACTGTTGTACACACTGATCAGCATCATGCCAGCTCCAGCTAATGCAAGTGACCCGCCCTTCTATGTGGACTCACGTAATGGCCAGCTCTGGCTGTTCCACTCACAAGAAGGCACACAAGTGACAACCTATAATGTAAGTATCTCCATTTCATCTTCTAATATGTCTACTTATCCTTACTGCAGTAAACTGCTGCTCTAGAGAGTAAACTAAATTCCATGTATCTGTATTGGGGACGTGATTCTAGGTCCATATTTCAGGGACAAAGCAGCACATTGTTTCCAATTTCACTCTAGTCAGAGGAGGTTTGTGGAGACTGAGTTTACCCAAGATGTTCAGATCAGGCAACAACCCTCTACCACTGTGATAGTAAGCCATAGACCATGTAGAAACATGTGGCTTCAACTTCTTTCTTATCTCCAGAACCATTGCATGGATCAGAATTGTTTGTGTGCGTCATATATGTGCTATATCATTGTGATTTTATCATTTATAATTATGCAGGTACAGTCATTTTCTTCAAATGGCGTTTCTTTGTAGTATTTAGACTACATAATAATTTTTTTTCTTGCACAATATAATTGACTGTATTTGCACAAACAGGAACAATCTCCAAAAACTGTCCAATACATTGTGAAACATTTCATGAGACTCATTTTAGGTTTAGGACTTTCTGTCAGTGCATTTGTTACATTTATTCAAACATTGTGTGTTTTAGTACATGTATCAAACATGCAACATATTGATCACATTGACTCAGACATCCAGCATGTTTGCTGTACTGATTCCAACTTATGTCAGCCTATTCTTGACTTCTCCCACAGCTAACAATTCGAGTGTCAGATCAGCGTGGAGCCAGCGAGAAAAGAGACAACTGCGGAGTCTTGATCACTGTTGATCTGGATCTAACCCCATTCTTTACTAATGGCCCTGCTGACCGTACAGTCGGGGAATTTGCATCTCCTGGGCCAGTTTCTCTTGTGCAGGCCCAAGATAGTGATTTAGAGGTGGGTTTTGATCTTTCTGCAATGATCTAATAAACACTAATAAATATTGCAAGGAATTTAATAACACAAACACTGCTATGCATTTTTACATTGTTTTACAGAATTTGCCGGCTCTGTGGTGAAGGTGTTAGGAAGCAATTTGTAATCCCGCATACAGTTGCAGGCAATTTGGCAGCAGACTGCTTGCATTGGTTTTCATACAATGGCATCCCCCAGAAGTCGGATGTATCGGCCTAAACCTGCAGTATCGCAGCTTCGCTGTAAACAGGCACAATGCAATCACATCCGAAAAAAGACTCCGGATGAACACAGAAGAAGATAGTGGTATGTGTGTCAGTTGTTCAAAAAGCAATGGCAAACTATTGAACATAAACTTGCCAAGAGATCACAAACAGCCAAGAAATGCTGGGATTGACTGCAACATCCTGTAAAGGATATGCAACTAACTTTACAGAATTTAAACAAGAAAGGACAAGATATATAGAAATTGAACTGTTTATTTACCAGTATTAGACCTCATCAAACATCAGTAAGCAAGGAGGTTTTGTTACCTACCATGATTACCACGAGATACTACTCACCAGAAAGCAGTCTCTCTCAGGTACATTAGGGACAAGCACAAGAAACACAATTTAACAGATGGATCCGCAGCACAACAATGTACGAATCGAATGCCAGAGCTTGTTCAAGAACTGTCAAATTCTCATGCTGAGAGCCACCAGGGATTGTTAAAAGTAGTAGCTATGTGGCATATGAACTAAACACTCTGTTAATACTGTTTTGTCTCTTTAAATTATTCAGGGTCAAATCGTTTACCAGTTGACTGGAGTGTACCCGAGTCCAAGCTTCTTTTCCGTGAACAGTTCAAGTGGTCAGATCAACTTAATTAGTTCTTTGGTCAATGACCCACTAAACTTGACTTCGTACACTGTAAGTGTTCTGAAAGACTATTTGTTGGTGTCTATAGTTGTATGCTCTTGTGTTTTATTATTTGTGTTCTGATGTTTTTGTTGTTATATTTTCTGGTCTAGTTAATTGTATGGTTTTTTTTAATACTATTATTTTCTTGTGTGTCTTTTTAAAATTGTTTGCATATTTGTGTTTTTTGTTGCTGAATGTTCTGTGGTTTAAGCTACTTATGTATCCTTCTGTTTGTTTTATAGTGCTGGCCTCCTAATTTGTATAGACCTAGGGGGAGCACAGGGTGAAATGGTCAATGTTACACAGTGACATACAGTTACTAAAGCTTCTTCTCTAGAGTCATGCCATGTGCTGGTTAATATTTAATGTTTACAATTTTATAGAAATGTTTAATAATGCTTGAGAATGAGATGGTAGATGCATAAGAAGCATGTATGAAGGAATAAAGAAAGCCTGTGGTCCAGTGATCAAAAGAAGTGCACCATTGAAAACCTTGACTGGAGAAGTCATCACTGATAAGAAACAGCAGATGGGTAGAGCAGCTTCAGTGGCTAATGTTCAGGAGCAGTCTTACATTTCAGGTTAGTATCATATTTGCAGGCGGTCTATCAGGACACTTTGTCGGTGCTAAGAAGTTTATTCACTGAGCTCAGATTCCCCCTAGTGTGATCTAACTGGGAGGCCAGACCAGTTAATAAAATCCCTGCCTCAAAAGTCGAATCAAACACTGCGGGCTGGTGGGCAAGTATAGTTACATATGTGGACAGGAACAATTCTGGCTCAGTCAGTCAGTGAAACAAACAAATTATATCTACAGATTGGAGGTATTTCTATTCTTTTCGTAAGTTTTGCATACAAAAAAATAATAATTTATTGTTCACTTGTTGCCAACTGAAAAAGACCAGAAAATTGGAGACACAGGAATTCAAATATAGTTATTCTTTGTGTGTGAGTGACATTTTGGTTGTGTTAATAGAGTAAAAACTCAGGTCGCGTATAGAACATGATGACAAAGAACAAATAGACATTGCTTGTGCGGTCTTCATTGGTCACATTTCTGGTGTGATACTGATAGGCAGGTGGTTAGGCTGTGTGTTTAGCTTGATAGGCAGGTGGTTAGGCTGTGTGTTTAGCTTGAAAGGAAGGTGGTTAGGCTGTGTGTTTAGCTTGAAAGGAAGGTGGTTAGGCTGTGTGTTTAGCTTGAAAGGAAGGTGGTTAGGCTGTGTGTTTAGCTTGAAAGGAAGGTGGTTAGGCTGTGTGTTTAGCTTGAAAGGAAGGTGGTTAGGCTGTGTGTTTAGAGTGATAGGCAGGTGGTTAGGCTGTGTGTTTAGCTTGATAGGCAGGTGGTTAGGCTGTGTGTTTAGCTTGATAGGCAGGTGGTTAGGCTGTGTGTTTAGCTTGATAGGCAGGTGGTTAGGCTGTGTGTTTAGCTTGATAGGCAGGTGGTTAGGCTGTGTGTTTAGCTTGATAGGCAGGTGGTTAGGCTGTGTGTTTAGCTTGATAGGCAGGTGGTTAGGCTGTGTGTTTAGCTTGATAGGCAGGTGGTTAGGCTGTGTGTTTAGCTTGATAGGCAGGTGGTTAGGCTGTGTGTTTAGCTTGATAGGCAGGTGGTTAGGCTGTGTGTTTAGCTTGATAGGCAGGTGGTTAGGCTGTGTGTTTAGCTTGAATAGGCAGGTGGTTAGGCTGTGTGTTTAGCTTGAAAGGAAGGTGGTTAGGCTGTGTGTTTAGCTTGAAAGGAAGGTGGTTAGGCTGTGTGTTTAGCTTGATAGGCAGGTGGTTAGGCTGTGTGTTTAGCTTGATAGGCAGGTGGTTAGGCTGTGTGTTTAGCTTGAAAGGAAGGTGGTTAGGCTGTGTGTTTAGCTTGAAAGGAAGGTGGTTAGGCTGTGTGTTTAGCTTGATAGGCAGGTGGTTAGGCTGTGTGTTTAGCTTGATAGGCATGTGGTTAGGCTGTGTGTTTAGCTTGAAAGGAAGGTGGTTAGGCTGTGTGTTTAGCTTGAAAGGCATGTGGTTAGGCTGTGTGTTTAGCTTGATAGGCAGGTGGTTAGGCTGTGTGTTTAGCTTGAAAGGAAGGTGGTTAGGCTGTGTGTTTAGCTTGAAAGGAAGGTGGTTAGGCTGTGTGTTTAGCTTGATAGGCAGGTGGTTAGGCTGTGTGTTTAGCTTGATAGGCAGGTGGTTAGGCTGTGTGTTTAGCTTGATAGGCAGGTGGTTAGGCTGTGTGTTTAGCTTGATAGGCAGGTGGTTAGGCTGTGTGTTTAGATTGATAGGCAGGTGGTTAGGCTGTGTGTTTAGCTTGATAGGCAGGTGGTTAGGCTGTGTGTTTAGCTAGATAGGCAGGTGGTTAGGCTGTGTGTTTAGCTTGATAAGGAAGGTGGTTAGGCTGATGTGTTTAGCTTGAAAGGCAGGTGGTTAGGCTAGTGTGTTTAGCTTGATAGGCAGGTGGTTAGGCTGTGTGTTTAGCTTGATAGGCAGGTGGTTAGGCTGTGTGTTTAGCTTGATAGGCAGGTGGTTAGGCTGTGTGTTTAGCTTGATAGGCATGTGGTTAGGCTGTGTGTTTAGCTTGATAGGAAGGTGGTTAGGCTGTGTGTTTAGCTTGATAGGCAGGTGGTTAGGCTGTGTGTTTAGCTTGATAGGAAGGTGGGTTAGGCTGTGTGTTTAGCTTGATAGGCAGGTGGTTAGGCTGTGTGTTTAGCTTGATAGGCAGGTGGTTAGGCTGTGTGTTTAGCTTGAAAGGAAGGTGGTTAGGCTGTGTGTTTAGCTTGATAGGCAGGTGGTTAGGCTGTGTGTTTAGCTTGAAAGAAGGTGTTTAGCTTGATAGGCAGGTGGTTAGGCTGTGTGTTTAGCTTGATTAGGCATGTGGTTAGGCTGTGTGTTTAGCTTGGAAAGGACAGGTGGTTAGGCTGTGTGTTTTACGCTTGATAGGCAGGTGGTTCGGCTGTGTGTTTAGCTTGACAAGGAAGGGTGTTTAGACTGGTGTGTTAGCTTGAAAGGAAGGGGGTTAGGCTGTTGTGTTTAGGCTTGACAGGAAGGTGGTTTAAGGCTTGTGGTTTAGCTTGAAGGGAAGGTGGTGGTTAGGCTATGTGTTTAGCTTGAAAAGGAAGGTGAGTTAGGCTATGGTTTAGCCTTGAAAGGAAGGGGGTAGGCTATGTGTTTAGCTTGAAAGGAAGGTGGTTAGGCTGTGTGTTTAGCTTGAAAGGAAGGTGGTTAGGCTGTGTGTTTAGCTTGATAGGCAGGTGGTTAGGCTGTGTGTTTAGCTTGATAGGCAGGTGGTTAGGCTGTGTGTTTAGCTTGATAGGCATGTGGTTAGGCTGTGTGTTTAGCTTGAAAGGAAGGTGGTTAGGCTATGTGTTTAGCTTGAAAGGAAGGTGGTTAGGCTGTGTGTTTAGCTTGAAAGGAAGGTGGTTAGGCTGTGTGTTTAGCTTGATAGGCAGGTGGTTAGGCTGTGTGTTTAGCTTCATAGGCATGTGGTTAGGCTGTGTGTTTAGCTTGATAGGCAGGTGGTTAGGCTGTGTGTTTAGCTTGATAGGCAGGTGGTTAGGCTGTGTGTTTAGCTTGAAAGGAAGGTGTTTAGGCTGTGTGTTTAGCTTGAAAGGAAGGTGGTTAGGCTGTGTGTTTAGCTTGACAGGAAGGTGGTTAGGCTGTGTGTTTAGCTTGAAAGGAAGGTGGTTAGGCTGTGTGTTTAGCTTGAAAGGAAGGTGGTTAGGCTATGTGTTTAGCTTGAAAGGAAGGTGGTTAGGCTGTGTGTTTAGCTTGATAGGCAGGTGGTTAGGCTGTGTGTTTAGCTTGATAGGCAGGTGGTTAGGCTGTGTGTTTAGCTTGATAGGCAGGTGGTTAGGCTGTGTGTTTAGCTTGAAAGGAAGGTGGTTAGGCTATGTGTTTAGCTTGAAAGGAAGGTGGTTAGGCTGTGTGTTTAGCTTGAAAGGAAGGTGGTTAGGCTGTGTGTTTAGCTTGATAGGCAGGTGGTTAGGCTGTGTGTTTAGCTTGATAGGCAGGTGGTTAGGCTGTGTGTTTAGCTTGAAAGGAAGGTGGTTAGGCTGTGTGTTTAGCTTGAATAGGCAGGTGGTTAGGCTGTGTGTTTAGCTTGATAGGCAGGTGGTTAGGCTGTGTGTTTAGCTTGAAAGGAAGGTGGTTAGGCTGTGTGTTTAGGCTTGAAAGGAAGGTGGTTAGGCTGTGTGTTTAGCTTGATAGGCAGGTGGTTAGGCTGTGTGTTTAGCTTGAAAGGAAGGTGGTTAGGCTGTGTGTTTAGCTTGATAGGCAGGTGGTTAGGCTGTGTGTTTAGCTTGATAGGCAGGTGGTTAGGCTGTGTGTTTAGCTTGAAAGGAAGGTGGTTAGGCTGTGTGTTTAGCTTGATAGGCAGGTGGTTAGGCTGTGTGTTTAGCTTGATAGGCATGTGGTTAGGCTGTGTGTTTAGCTTGATAGGCATGTGGTTAGGCGGAGTGTTTAGTCTGTCAAGTCAGTTTTCTTGCAGTTATTTATTTAATCATCATCAAGTGCCTTGCCAGTTGAATCCACAGCTCACGTTTCCCTCAGAATATATCAAAATTCATTAGCTAGTCTTGCTATGCAAGGCTGCCAATTATTGTCTTTCTGTTTTCCTCTTTCTTGTTTCCATTAACTTCACCAGTGATTACAATATGTTCCAGCCATTTTCTTCTCACAGTGTGGCCAAGAGTGGTTGACTGCCTCTTTCTGATGTCCAAGATAAGTTTCCTTTGTGTTTTGGAATTTTTAAAAACGTTGGTTACAAATGTTGGCTGTCTGTGGCATTTTTAACATTGATATGTAAACTCACATTTCTGTGACTTTCAGGTGGTTTCTTGCCTTTTACTAATTGTCCAGGATTCACAGCCATTTTATAATTGTTTTTTGTTTTTGGGCATATCCTTTAAAGGACATCGCTGTCAACACCAGCATTTTACCGTTGTTGTGGTCTCTTGGCAAGTTTGCATTCAGTAGTTTGCCATTGCTTTCTGAAGACTAGCTCCCATACCAATTCTTTAAAACTCAGCACAACGCGGTCTTATGCCAAATTGCGCACAGCTGTGTTTCGAATGCAGGTAAGCGGAATTACGAGCTGTGTCCATAACGCCCTCGTCATGGAGACCGGCTTCATTTCATAATAGTTTTAAATAATTGCATGAATCAATCATTTCTAATTATGGATTGCAGACTCATGATGATTCTTGTAATTGTCTCTGCTCACTGATTCAAGCTGATGCCTCTTCCCTGGTTGCAGTGAAAAGCCTCTCTGCCACGTTATGTCTGTGCCAAGTTATGTCTGTGCCAAGTTATGTCTGTGCCAAGTTATGTCTGTGCCACGTTATGTCTGTGCCAAGTTATGTCTGTGCCAAGTTATGTCTGTGCCAAGTTATGTCTGTGCCAAGTTATGTCTGTGCCAAGTTATGTCTGTGCCAAGTTATGTCTGTGCCACGTTATGTCTGTGCCACGTTATGTCTGTGCCACGTTATGTCTGTGCCACGTTATGTCTGTGCCAAGTTATGTCTGTGCCAAGTTATGTCTGTGCCACGTTATGTCTATGCCAAGTTATGTCTGTGCCAAGTTATGTCTGTGCCAAGTTATGTCTGTGCCAAGTTATGTCTGTGCCAAGTTATGTCTGTGCCACGTTATGTCTGTGCCACGTTATGTCTGTGCCAAGTTATGTCTGTGCCAAGTTATGTCTGTGCCAAGTTATGTCTGTGCCACGTTATGTCTGTGCCACGTTATGTCTGTGCCACGTTATGTCTGTGCCACGTTATGTCTGTGCCAAGTTATGTCTGTGCCAAGTTATGTCTGTGCCAAGTTATGTCTGTGCCAAGTTATGTCAGTGCCAAGTTATGTCTGTGCCAAGTTATGTCTGTGCCAAGTTATGTCTGTGCCAAGTTATGTCTGTGCCACGTTATGTCTGTGCCAAGTTATGTCTGTGCCAAGTTATGTCTGTGCCACGTTATGTCTGTGCCACGTTATGTCTGTGCCAAGTTATGTCTGTGCCAAGTTATGTCTGTGCCACGTTATGTCTGTGCCACGTTATGTCTGTGCCAAGTTATGTCTGTGCCAAGTTATGTCTGTGCCACGTTATGTCTGTGCCAAGTTATGTCTGTGCCAAGTTATGTCTGTGCCAAGTTATGTCTGTGCCGAATGGTTTCGTGTGCTGTTTGCACACATCTTGGTCACATACTTGCGGACAGTATTGTTAATTATGGATCGAGCATTATAGCCCTATCTGCTTCACAGCGTGACAAATTGTAAAAAAAACAATGAAGGATGCAAATTGTCTTATGTTGTACACACCCATCACAGCATGGAGACAGGGTCTGACATCAGTGAAGTATAGACTCGTAGGAGACATCAGTGAAGTATAGACTCGTAGGAGACATCAGTGAAGTATAGACTCGAGACAGGGTCTGACATCAGTGAAGTATAGACTCGAAGGCATAGGCCAAGGCTTGCATGTCAATCATCAGTGAAGTATAGACTCGAAGGCATAGGCCAAGGCTTACATGTCAATCATCAGTGACAACACAGAACCATTGCACAAATAGCATCTGTCAAAACAGAACTGTCATCTACTGCCTATAGTACCATGCAGTGTATGGCGGGGGGTCTTGAGCCTGGAGAATT
>JACEFZ010009478.1:20000-49001 GCA_014155875.1 Cepaea nemoralis
AACAGCAAAGAGGTGTAGCCATTATATTAGATAAGCAAACATCAAATTCTGTCAAAGGATATCGCTGTGTCAGACAGAGTTCTATTATTAAAATTAAACGGAAGACCTTTTAAAATAAATGTAATTCATGTATATGCCCCAACAAGTGAATGCAGTGAAGAAAGTATAGAGGAATTTTATAATGACATGGAGTCTGCTTTGAAGAACTAAAAAATCAGAAATAGATATCATAATGGGTGATTTCAACGCAAAAATAGGAAAGCAAAGTGATGGATGCAGTGTAGGCAACCATGGTTTGGGAGAGAGAAATGAAAGAGGATACAGACTTGTTGAATGGGCAAAAGAACAAGAAATGGTTGTAGGAAACACCTGGTTTAAACAGCATCCTAGAAGATATGGACATGGAGGAGTCCAGACAGCAGGATTAAAAACCAGATAGATTACATCCTGATTAGCAAAAGGTTTCAAAATGCGTTAACAGTGGTAAAAACAGTTCCAAATGCAGACTGTTACAGTGATCACAGATCAATTACAGGCACATTGAGGGTAAAGTTAAAGAAAGTCAAGTATATAGCAGGAAACCCTAAATATGACTTGTGCAAATTGAAAACTGACAAAGAAATACAAGATAATTTTAACATAGAAGTAAAGAACAAATTTGATTTATTGTCTGATCTAGAGATCCTAT
This sequence comes from Cepaea nemoralis, assembly GCA_014155875.1. Lineage (NCBI taxonomy): Eukaryota > Metazoa > Mollusca > Gastropoda > Stylommatophora > Helicidae > Cepaea > Cepaea nemoralis. The sequence goes on from JACEFZ010009478.1 coordinate 20,689, forward strand.
TTCAAGATGTAGATGATCAATGGGAAATTCTGAAGAATTCAATCAGTTGTGCAGCTGAAAAAACTATTCCAAAAGTAAAGAAAGTGGGCCGTAAGACATGGTTGACTGAAGAAATTTTACAATTAATGGAAACAAGAAGACAACAAAACTAATCCTGCCAAATATGAAGAAATTCACAGAAAAGTCAGAACCTTATGTAAGGAGGCAAAAGAAACATGGCTTGAGAAAAATTGCAGAGAAATTGAAAAACAACACAACAGTAACAATGCGAAACTAATGCACAAAAGAATTCAGGAGCGTACTAATCAAAGAACAAGTACATCAGCAGGCTGCCTAAAGACAAAAGATGGAAGAGTCATAATAGAAAAATATCAGATCTTACATGTATGGTCAGATTACGTGAAAAACCTTTATGACGATAACAGAGACGAACAGTATGATGTTCAAAATAATAAAGGACCAGCAATTTTGAAGATGGAGGTTCAGAATGCTCTTAACCATATGAAATCTGACAAGACCCCCGGTTCAGACAGCGTCACAACAGAAATGATTAATGCTTTAGAAGAATATGGAATAGATAAAGTTACCAGTCTGCTTAATACAATATATGATACTGGAAATATACCTTAGGAGTTATGTAATTCTGTATTTATTCCAGTCCCAAAGAAATCAGGAGCCTTGGAATGTGATCAACATCGAACAATTAGTATAATGAGTCACATCACAAAGATTTTGCTAAGAATTATCATGCAAAGAGTTAGGAGGAAAATACAACCTGAAATAGGAGAAGAACAATGTGGGTTTGTAGAAGGCAAGGGTACAGTAAATGCTGTGTATATACTGAGAACCGTAATCGAACGTTCTATAGAAGTAAACAAAGATCTACACCTTTGCTTTATTGACTATACAAAGGCTTTCGATAAAGTGAGACATGTCAACGTGATAAGGATGCTTGAAGATCTACAAATTGATGGAAAAGACCTTAGACTTGTAAAAAACATATATTGGAAACAACAAGCTGCCATAAGAGTTGATAATGAAGTAAGCCAATATCAGCCTATTAAGAGAGGTGTGAGACAGGGATGTGTAATGTCTCCAGATCTGTTTTCCCTGTACAGTGAAAGTATTTTCAGAAATATTGAAGATATGGAAGGAATCAACATTGGGGGACGATGCATCAATAACATTAGATATGCAGATGATACAGTCTTGATTGCAGACAATGAACAGGACCTGCAACATTTAGTAGATGCAGTTGTTACACACAGTGAACAACTAGGGTTAGAATTAAATTGTAAAAAGACACAGATTATGGTCGTCACTAGGAAGAACGAAATACCACAATGTAATATACAAGTAAATGTGAATATTCTTCAACAAGTGAATAGGTACAATTTTCTCGGAACAGTAATAACATCTGATGGGAGATGCCTTGAAGAGATTAGAACAAGAATCGCCATGGCAAAAGTAGCCTTTAGCAAGATGAAAAACATACTGACCAATAAAAAGATGTCAATTGAAACGAGAAAAAGAGTGTTGAGATGCTACATTGAACCTGTACTCTTAAATGGATGTGAAGCGTGGACAATAAGCAGTCAGGCTGAAAAACATCTGATGGCTGTAGAAATGTGGTTTCTGAGGAAAATGCAAAGAATACCATGGACAGCCAGAAAGACCAATGAACAAGTCCTTCAAGAAACAAATGAAGATCGTAAACTGATCAGAGACATTAGACGTAGACAGTCACAATTTTTTGGACATGTTATGAGAAGAAATAATTTGGAGAACTTGGTGACAACTGGCAAGATCGAGGGGAACAGACCAAGCGAAAGACCAAGAAGCCTAGAAGCAAGTACTTGGATGGCTTGGCCTTGTGGCATGGTCGAGACAGAAACACAGAGCTGATCCACGACTCTGGTGATCGAGTGAGATGGCAGAACATGACCACCCACACGTACCGGCATGGCACATGATGGATGGATGGATGGGGATGTTAACCCCACGCTTCAACCCCTAACCTGGAGGACCACATGTCCTCTAGTCTGTTCTCTACCCTTTGACCTGTCCGGCTTGGGAGGTCCTGCTGGTAGCTACGCTACCGCCGGCATAGCTCTCAGGGTCATTGAGAAACTCAAGCTCCCCCACCACGACAAGGTGGAAACATCATCGGCGGAGAAAAATATACAAAAATACTTGTATAAAATTTATAAATCACTATTATTCTGAGTTTCATAGAACATGGCAAAACTAATAAATATTAATCACTTCAGCTGAATGGTCTGGAACAGACATCCACAGCTCTCTAATCTTCTCTGTCATCTGACATTTTTATGAGATTAGTGTTGCTTAGACTCTCATTTGTTGCCCAACTATTTTTTTCCCCCATACATTTTATTTTCTCTGTATGGGGCCGCCTATTTTGTCAAATATATTCTACACATAAAACTAATTTCTCTATTCTACCTGCAGATTTCAGAATCTAAGTGTTTGCTATCATCTTTGTCCATGATACTCTCAACATTCTTCTCAAACGCCACATCTCTACTGCCTCCAGTTTCTTCATCATATCCTTACTCATTATTCGGTTTACATCCACAAAGAGGCAAATCCTGGGGTCCATATGGGAAGTAAAGAACTGTAACCCACCATGCACATTTTAAGAGGTGGCTAAAGAGGGATGACATGGGACTGGCTACTTTCATGGGACTGGCTACTTTCATGGTACATGAAATAAGATGCAAGACAGATTAAGCATGTTTGATGAGAGGTCACAACATGTCTAAATAAAAATGGAAAGGAGAAAGACAAAGATAATGGGAATAGTTAGTTAGTCGACAGATCATCCTCATTGCACATCGAACCATTCAGTCCATAAGTGCTCGGATCCCCTCCTCAGCAAATCCCGCAGCGTGTAGCAGCTAACGACGCCAGTTCTGTGTTGGTTTATCAATCTTCTTTGGCTTCCTGCGTAGTGTTCTTGTTTGGCCACCCCTCTTTTAATTTGCTGTTTTCGCAGTCTGGCCATGGTTGTAGATTCACAGTCATCACTTGGTTCACGCAAGAGTCTTACTTCTCGTAGAGCATTCAGAATGTCAGCCTGGTCCATGGCGCGTCCGCCCTCCACAGTAGCCTCACCTGCGAGCTTGTCAGCCCGCTCATTTCCTTGGACTCCCGCATGCCCTGGCACGAAGATGAAACTAATCTTTGTCAGCCGAGACCGCTCCAGAGGCAGCAACCATTCTCTTCGGATCGACCCCTCCTCTATCCTCTTGATCATGTTCATTGAGTCGCTAAGGAAACATGCCCTAGTGAATGTCTGTGTCTCGAGCCATGTTATTGCTTTACTTACTGCCATGACTTCCATAGTCAGGCTACTTGTGGTTTCAGTGAAAGCACCAGAGTCCTCCTTCACAATTCTCCCTCCGGCCCGAGCTGTAAAGGCCCATGAGCTTCTCACATGTCGGACGACCGACCCATCTGTGTAGATGACCGCATCACCGTCTAGCGAATTCTCGAAAATCAACGCTTGTACTTCAGCCTCCACAGCAGCCGGATTTTCTTGTCTGCATTTTCTATCTAGTTGGATGCAAACTGAAAAGGATGTGCAGAAATCTGTTGGCACTTGCACCCACTCCTCGCCAGGTTCTAAGTCCTCAAGTGAACACACCTGTTGAAGAATGTCTTCGGCTTGACCCATCCACGACCGCCCTCTTTTTAACCTGCTGCCCTTCACCTTCCTAATTTCACTGTGCAGTGGATGTTGTGTGTTTGCGTTAACTCTAAGGTAGGCGCATGCCCTGCAAGCTTGTATTCTCTCTTCAATGGTTGGAAAATCAAGAAGGTAGCGCATCGCCCTGCATGCTGTATCTCTTGTACATCCAAGAATAATGCGCATAGCTTCATTCTGTATCCTTTCCATCCTTTCTATCTGCTTACGGCTGAGAGTCAGGATTGCCATTGCATACTCCAAAACAAACATGACCAGCCCCTCGTACAGAAGACATAGATGGCGCTGCTCACAGTTTGCTGCCGCCATCACCCGCATCGCAGCCAAACCCCGCTTGGCCTTTGTTATCACCTGGTATATGTGCTCATTATAAGCAAGGCTTCGATCAAACCGTATCCCCAGGTAATTCATTGCCTGCGTTCTTTCCACCCTCTCTGAACACAGATGTACAGTTGGTGTTGGAGTGTTGACAATATGATTATTCAACGAGAACCAAGTCACTGTTGCCTTTGTTGGGTTGACCATTGCCCCAGCTTCATCACACCAAGTACTTATGTGTTTGAGTTCGGTTTGTAGTTCCACAGCAACCTCCTCTCTATCCTTACCCTGACGATACACTAAAACATCATCGGCATATGACAATGTTCTGCCAGGTCCAGTGATCTGCTCACTGGTGATTCTCACTGTGTAGGCGTTGAACAGTGCCGGAGATAATGGTGATCCCTGTGGTAGGCCAGGATATATTGTTGTTGGTTCCGAAGTCCAACTGCCACATCTAAAAACTACTTTCCGTTGGTAGAGGGCTGCAGCGATCCAACTAAGGAGGAATGGACTTACTTTTAGTTCAAGAAGCTGAAGCATTAAAAAATCCAATGGTACTCTGTTGTATGCGTCCTCAAGATCAATCGCTGCAGCAAAGGTTTCAATGCCTGAGTGGAAACCTTCATAGACATCATGGGCAAAGACTGCTGCATTGGTCCAGGTTTCTCTTTTTGGACGGTACCCACCCAGGGTACCAAGATAATGGGAATAAATCAAGCAAATGATAACCAGATTTCCCTTGGTGAAACATCATTCAAGAGATGAAATCATCACAAATATAGATTGCAGTGTAGACAAAGATGAGCAAACAGAGAGATTACAATAAGAAAACAAAAAGCAAGAGGAGCTTTCATAGCATTAGGAAATGTGTGGAAGTGAAAGGAAATTAAACATAATACCAAGTTTAGAATAAATAACTCTGACATCAAATCATAAGGATCAGAAACCTGGAGAATGACTAAACATTTACTGAAAACTGACAACATTTATTAATTGGTGCTTGCATGGTATGACAGAATCACCAATGTGGAGAAAGCTAAACAAATTCCAGTGAATCAAGTGGTGAGGGACAGACAGCTGGAAATGATACACATTGAGATAACCTGTAAATAGTATAACTAGAAAGTACTTCCTCTGGAACTACAGGGCAAAAGAAATAGAAGGAGATTTTAGGAAATGGAGAAACGGCATGAGTTGGTTGAGGCCTATGTTCCATTGGGGCTAGACAAGCTGCAGAAGAAGAAATAACGTTTGGCAAAAATTACTCATACTTTCCTACTTTAATGAATTATATTGGCATCTGTCAACGTCCTAAAGACCTAGGGAAATGAAACTCGGGTTCAGACAGGCAACAAACTCCATTCTGATACTTTCTGATATAATTTATTCACAGTAATCTGGCGAAGAATGGGTTTCGCAGCCAGTTACAATCTTTACGATATCACAGGAGTTCATAACAAAGCAATCATACACATAATCATCACAGCAAAACTCTATCAACTATCTTATAATCAACAATCCTTAAATACACTTGGTTTCTATCTATCAAGTCCCCCTTAAGCTAAACCCTGCTTCGTCCTCGGTGTCCAGTCGCCGTCTGCCCTTCGAAGTGTGTCCAGCGGACACGGGGTGTAACTCTCTTCGAGCTTCTCGTGGAACAGGTCCTGGCACGCTGTAGGCGGGTTCCACCTGTGTCCACGGAGCTGTAGGCAAACTGACCCATCCTTCTCGAAGGCTCGAGATTGTTCGAGCATTCGAGTGGTTACGTTTATTTCCCCTATATTGGTGTTATATCCCTTTTAGAAATCCCTTCTAACTTTGTGTCCATACCTGCTCTATGTGAGACCTTGACAGCATCAGATACTATCGTCTTTCTTTTAAGAGTTAATTTACATCTGTGAACACTTCATACAGCTCATTACATGGTTTTTTTACTTGCTGAACCAATCTGTGTGCAAAAGCGTTGACCCCAATATTTTGGCCTGAGTTTGATTTGTCCATACACAGTGAGCCGATATTTGTGCGAGTTAATGAATGTTTAATGCTTAAAATATAGTTTTTCTTTTGATGAGTAATTGAATAGCAGTAAGTAAATATGTCTGTGCTCAGTTTTAACAATTAAATTAATTGTGAGCTTGATTTTTCTATGTGAATAGTAATAGGTGAGGCAAACACAAGTATTAAACAAAGAAAGAAGTAGACATCTGGCTGCTTCACCAGAAATGGTGAAGGTGTTGGAAACTAGTGACAATCAAGACTTACTATGGATTATTCATTAGAAATCACAGATGACTGAGATGATGAATATAGAGTTGTTTACTGTTCAAACACAAAGTTTGAGATTTTATTCTCATGAGCTCTGGTACTGGGTTTCAGAGGTGAAGGAGAACTGTTCAAAAGGTGAATGGCATGTTCACAGTGTTACTATGCTTGTCACAGTCTTATATTTGATATACATTAACAATAGTGTAGAATACGGCATACGAGAGTTAATAGGTATAGATGATAGATACGGACAACAACTTGGAATATGACAGACATGAATTAACCGTCATTTAGAGTAGACATCGACAACAGCTCAGAACTGCACAGATGCGGCTACCCAAGTTCAAGAACACAGACAACCAGTGTGAGTAAACACGCACTGGAGAAGAGGAAGATATGTGCGTTCGGCATACATGTAGGGTGACTGGAATTGCGTTGTGAGTGAGAGTATTTGTACAGCTGTATTTATTTATTCAGAATGGACTTAGTGTAAAGATATAGTTTAATACAATTAAAACATTGCAATATTGGTTTCTCTCCTAGCGTTGGAGTCTGATGTGTGTATAACATTGATGGATTGCCTGTCTTAGTCTTGTTTGTACTAGGGACTATCATCCAAAGTTGTAGCATTAATCTAAGGTCTATGACAGTGCTGTTGTGTGACAGTACATTGATGCCTGTTACCACATGTCCCAACAATTGCAGTAGAGAGTGTGAAGGAAGTAGTCACTACCAAAGATATATTTTTGTTTATTCCGTAGGAAGAACCACCCAGCGTACCTTGGTAACTACAACCACACCACCCCCTCACTTGCCAGGTAGGTTTTCTGTTGACTGTTGTGGTCTGATTAAAGCTGGATTGAATAAAAATATAATGCATGTCATTCTCCTCTAGGTGCCTGATCTGGAGCAGACATGTGGTGACCATGGTGTGGTTTGGTGTATTTTCATTACCAAAGTGCACCTTTATGCACCTGGATGCCTCTATAAGTATATATATCTCTATATATATCTCTATCTCTATATATATCTCTATATATATTCTCCTCTCATAGATGACACTAGGAAAATCACAAAACAGTATATGAATACTGTAGCAACTGTGAGGATACAAATCTGTGTACACCAGAATCACATATGCTATAAATATTCTTTGTTGTGGGTAGGTTTTATATTTATGAAAGTTTTCCTGAGCAGAAATCAATTCGGCCTACTCATTTTGATTTTCAATTGATTGTGTATTTTGTCTGCGCACAATGTATACATGGGTCCTTCTAGTTTTCACCTTATTCGAGAAAGCTAGGTGTCCGATCCGCATAGCAGCATCAGAGAAACACAACATCCTCAGGTTCTCGATTGTTTGTAAGTCCATGAAGTGATTCTGTCTACTTGATTCAGAAGTGGACACACTACCTCTATGCCACTCCACCCTACTGATGATCTTTATGACTCCAGTCCTCTATGTTATATTATATTTAGTTAAGTAAATGCTGCTTACATTATTATTTGTTGCCTAACTGTTTACATTTTCCACTTACATCGTCCTCTGTCTTCTTTTGCCTGTCACAACTAGTATTTTCCCACATAAGGTTGATTTCTCTATTCCGCCACTTCTGTTGATATGCCTTACAAATATCATTTGTCTTTGCGTTACGGTTATAATGAGTGGTGTAGAACTACCTGCAGTCAACAATTTAGCGTTTTTCTTCCTCTATGTTCATGACATCCTCAACATTCATATAATAAACCTTATCTTCACATCTTCCAGTTTCTTTACCATTTCATGACTAATTGTCCAATATTAGCTTCCATACAGAAGAACAGACCACACACAACCTGTCAGTTAACATATTTTCATGATGTTGCTTTTTCTAGTAAAAATGTGCTTAAATAAAGCCATTCTTGCTTTTATCTCTTTGCCACATCATCCATCTGGTGTCACTGTTGCCAGACATTAACAAAATGTATCCTGATTGATTGTTACACCTTGTTGATGTATAGAGCATGTGTGTATTTCATTTCATAGGTTTCAATGGAAAAATTGTTCTGATTTCATTATTTCCATGTTACTAATTGAGGAATGAAAAGTCAGGCTTTCTGTAATAATAAATATATTAATTAATGCACTATTGAGCTTCATAATAAATGTAGCCTTGAATACATGCCTCGTATAGTTCATTCTTTACATGCAAATATTTCTTTAAATATATTCTGATTTAAAAAATTATGTAATTATTTTATGGAGTCCTTTTGTCTTGGGTTTCTTTTTCTGTTAATTTAAAAAAAAATGGTTGACTATTTAATATAGATACAAACATTTATTGACTAACGTGAGTTTGTACTTGTGCATGCATGCATGTGTGTATGTGTTTATGTGTAAACATTATGCGTACATGTGTAAACATTTATGCATATTTATTGCGACTGTATGTGTGCAGGTGTCGATGCTTGTGTGTGTCTCTGTCTACCTGCAACCCCCTCTCTCGTCTCTCACACACACATCACAGACTTAAGTCGGATTATTTAAAAAAATCTAAATTGTATTATACATATGTTTTGATGAACTTCCTACCACCTTCATGAGGCAGGCATTATGGCATTTGGTTTCACTGTGTTAAGACATCGTTAGGAAACATACAGGACATACACAAAACATGTAATAACTCGATACAATGAAATCACACATTGGAATTGCTACCTGGTGAAAATGGCAGGTATTTTATGGAAAGCTCATATGTAGTCTTTTTCTTCTGCCATTAGGACTCCAAGTGCAGTGTAGTCCCAACCATGCATATAAAGCACTTTGTAGGCCAGTTCAAGGTGCAAGAAATTCAGTCATTACATAAAATGATGCTAGATCACCTGCACCCATGTTGAATACTTGTGAGTTTACACAGAATGAGTGTTGTTTGTCTTTTGTGGGTGGTGCCAAGTCATGAACAGACCTTGATTCCAACAGTTCAATTAATGTGGCTCTTGTCGATACCATGTGGCTCTTAACAACAACATGTGAATATTTAGGTGGGTATGAGTTTTGATTTAGTTTTATTTCCACAAGTTTGAAATTATGAGGTCTCGTCTTGCTTTTTAAAAAATCTCCCTTGATAACTCTATCTGATTGTATTTTTCTAATGGTGTCTATATTGCTATTACGATATATATGTGATCCACTTCTTGAGTTTCACCAAGGATAACCTTATTATCATGTATATGTTTATATTCATTTTCTTTGCCTTTTGTTTGTGAATATTCAGAACTGTCTTGTGAAACACTTTTTGAGCTCTCTCATGAAGCATTCTTGATCTCTCTCGTGAAGCATTCTTGATCTCTCTCGTGAAGCATTGTTAACTCTCATGAAGCATTCTCAGTTTACCTTGTATGCTGCAAGACTCCAAAGCTGCTGTACAGATCAGTACACTAAGACACAGCTGATGTGCACATATTGTAAAACTTAAATGCTTTCTTTAACAACTAAAACATGCAAGCTACAGTCATATGATTATGTGTAAAGATAAATTGAGTTGTCCAACACAGTGCTACTTGCTGGAACAATTATAGCGAAATGAAACAAGATCAGAACTTTGCTGGACAGATAATATTCTGAAATGGACAGGAAAAATTTGTTAGAAAGAGTCCGATAGGAGAGGCAGGGGTGTATGGTGCCCTAAGTTATAGGAGAAGGAAAGCAGACAATTTAAAGAACTTCAAGAGTCAGGAGAAGAGAAGAAAACAAAAGGTGAAAGTATAAGTGACACAAGTGTTCTTCTATTTCAAAATAATTAGTGTAATGTTCAGTGATAATGTATGGAGAATATTTACTTGCCAGGAAAGATTATATAATGGCCAAAACTTATGAATATGCTACAATTTCAGAATGGCAGGTGGAATGATGACCAGTGTGCAAATGTGTATACGTTTATTTGCAAGAAGAGTAAGAGTATAATCCCCATGGCTGGTGCTGATGTGGAGCAAGGATGTACAAATGTAAGTAATCTTACTTCAGTAACATCATACAGTCTATGCTTTTAGTCATTATTTGATATCATCATCATCATCATTATCATCATCATCATCATCATCATCATCATCATCATCATTCATCATCATCATCATCATCATCATCATGTAGTCTCAGGGTGTCATTGTCATTATGGCCTGCCCAAAAGTTTCTCAATCTTTTGCCAGTTCTCATGCTTAATGTGTCTGCAGTGTCCTGCAGTGTCTTTCGTGCTGGTCAGCCCCTGCCTCCTCTTCCAGTAACCATGCCTTCCATCACGGTTCTCTCCAAGCCACATTTACAATTCATATTTGTCTCTGAGACATGATGTTGTTTATGGGCCAGCTTTCTCAAAGTTCATACCTTGTAGAATGTCGGGATTTTTTCTTCTTCTTGGTCTACGACATTCTAAGAACTTTCTGTAACATTAAAGTTCAACAGCGCTGCTTATCTTTAGTGATTGCAAAATGGTTAACACATGCCATTTGTGACATGTTTTTATTATTTCTATTATTATAACTTTAAAAATAACTTAGTTTCTTTTTAACTGATTCAGTGCCGAGGCTAATATATCACCATATACGACCTCCCATTTGGACAGGAGGACGATATATCACCATACTAGGGTTATCGTTATATTTGTTTTGTTTCGTGACAATCTCTGTGAACATAAATGTACATGGCAATACTTGTTTATTATTAGATTGTGTACCATGGTTATTGACTGCCACCCCACATGCCCACCAGATGACTATGGTTATGGACTGCTACCCCACATGCCCACCAGATGACTATGGTTATGGACTGCCACCCCACATGCCCACCAGATGACTATGGTTATGTACTGCTACCCCACATGCCCACCAGATGACCATGGTTATGTACTGCCACCCCACATGCCCACCAGATGACCATGGTTATGTACTGCTACCCCACATGCCCACCAGATGACTATGGTTATTTACTTCTACCCCACATGCCCACCAGATGACCATGGTTATTTACTTCTACCCCACATGCCCACCAGATGACCATGGTTATTTACTGCTACCCCACATGCCCACCAGATGACTATGGTTATGGACTGCTACCCCACATGCCCACCAGATGACCATGGTTATGTACTGCTACCCCACATGCCCACCAGATGACCATGGTTATTTACTGCTACCCCACATGCCCACCAGATGACTATGGTTATGTACTGCTACCCCACATGCCCACCAGATGACCATGGTTATTTACTTCTACCCCACATGCCCACCAGATGACCATGGTTATGTACTGCTACCCCACATGCCCACCAGATGACTATGGTTATGTACTGCTACCCCACATGCCCACCAGATGACCATGGTTATGTACTGCTACCCCACATGCCCACCAGATGACCATGGTTATGTACTGCTACCCCACATGCCCACCAGATGACCATGGTTATGTACTGCTACCCCACATGCCCACCAGATGACCATGGTTATGTACTGCTACCCCACATGCCCACCAGATGACTATGGTTATTTACTGCTACCCCACATGCCCACCAGATGACCATGGTTATGTACTGCTACCCCACATGCCCACCAGATGACCATGGTTATGTACTGCTACCCCACATGCCCACCAGATGACCATGGTTATGTACTGCTACCCCACATGCCCACCAGATGACTATGGTTATGTACTGCTACCCCACATGCCCACCAGATGACCATGGTTATGTACTGCTACCCCACATGCCCACCAGATGACTATGGTTATGGACTGCTACCCCACATGCCCACCAGATGACCATGGTTATTTACTTCTACCCCACATGCCCACCAGATGACCATGGTTATGTACTGCTACCCCACATGCCCACCAGATGACCATGGTTATTTACTTCTACCCCACATGCCCACCAGATGACCATGGTTATGTACTGCTACCCCACATGCCCACCAGATGACCATGGTTATTTACTTCTACCCCACATGCCCACCAGATGACCATGGTTATGTACTGCTACCCCACATGCCCACCAGATGACTATGGTTATGGACTGCTACCCCACATGCCCACCAGATGACCATGGTTATGTACTGCCACCCCACATGCCCACCAGATGACCATGGTTATGGACTGCTACCCCACATGCCCACCAGATGACTATGGTTATGTACTGCTACCCCACCAGCATGTTTAATTGGATCACCTTGAGCCTGGAATCAATTAACTCATTTTTGGTGGTTGCATTTTTGAGCCAGGGTGTTCTCCACAAGAAAGTGCCTATGAGGATCAGTGATGGTCCTCACATAGACGAAATCTGATGGAGGATTTGCTCTGCCAGAGGTTACTGTATGGTTACCTCATATATACTCTTTTTACCCTGGTAAACTCTGAAGGTCTTCCTCTTCCTCATCAGACATTCACCTGAACATGTTTTAAGAAAGCAGTCAACTTTTATATCGTTAACATTCACAAAGTTTGTTCTAAAATGGAGTGGGTGCAGGGCAGAGTTTTGTGTTCTGCAAATGTTGGACTCCCTTGTAGCAACTGTGTTGCCATCATGTGATCAGTTCCACAGTTACTGTTATCTGCATAGCTTCATCATCATGTGATCAGTTCCACAGTTACTGTTATCAGCATAGCTTCATCATCATGTGATCAGTTCCACAGTTACTGTTATCTGTGTCTCCAATCTTTAGCTTCACCATCATGTGATCAGTTCCACAGTTACTGTTGTCTGTGTCTCCAATCTTTAGCTCCACCATCATGTGATCAGTTCCACAGTTACTTTTGTCTGTGTCTCCAATCTTTAGCTTCACCATCATTTGATCAGTTCCACAGTTACTGTTGTCTGTGTCTCCAATCTTTACCTTCACCATCATGTGATCAGTTCCACAGTTACTGTTATCAGCATAGCTTCACCATCATGTGATCAGTTCCACAGTTACTGTTATCAGCATAGCTTCACCATCATGTGATCAGTTCCACAGTTATTGTTATCTGTGTCTCCAATCTTTAGCTTCACCATCATGTGATCAGTTCCACAGTTACTGTTATCAGCATAGCTTCATCAACATGTGATCAGTTCCACAGTTACTGTTGTCTGTGTCTCCAATCTTTAGCTTCACCATCATGTGATCAGTTCCACAGTTACTGTTATCAGCACTAGCTTCACCATCATGTGATCAGTTCCACAGTTACTGTTATCAGCATAGCTTCACCATCATGTGATCAGTTCCACAGTTATTGTTATCTGTGTCCTCCAATCTTTAGCTTCATCATCATGTGATCAGTTCCACAGTTATTGTTAATCTGTGTCTCCAATCTTAGCTTCATCATCATGTGATCAGTTCCACAGTATTGTTATCTGGGTCTCCAATCTTTAGCTTCATCATCATGTGATCAGTTCCACAGTTATTGTTATCTGTGTCTCCAATCTTTAGCTTCATCATCATGTGATCAGTTCCACAGTTATTGTTATCTGTGTCTCCAATCTTTAGCTTCATCATCATGTGATCAGTTCCACAGTTATTGTTATCTGGTGTCTCCCAATCTTTAGCTTCATCATCAGTGATCAGTTTCCACAGTTATTGTTATCTGCATAGCTTCACCATCATGTGATCAGTTCCACAGTTATTGTTATATGCATAGCTTCACCATCATGTGATCAGTTCCACAGTTATTGTTATCTGTGTCTCCAATCTTTAGCTTCACCATCATGTGATCAGTTCCACAGTTACTGTTATCAGCATAGCTTCACCATCATGTGATCAGTTCCACAGTTACTGTTATCAGCATAGCTTCACCATCATGTAATCAGTTCCACAGTTATTGTTATCTGTGTCTCCAATCTTTAGCTTCACCATCATGTGATCAGTTCCACAGTTACTGTTGTCTGTGTCTCCAATCTTTAGCTTCACCATCATGTGATCAGTTCCACAGTTATTGTTATCTGTGTCTCCAATCTTTAGCTTCACCATCATGTGATCAGTTCCACAGTTATTGTTATCTGTGTCTCCAATCTTTAGCTTCATCATCATGTGATCAGTTCCACAGTTATTGTTATCTGCATAGCTTCACCATCATGTGATCAGTTCCACAGTTATTGTTATCTGCATAGCTTCACCATCATGTGATCAGTTCCACAGTTATTGTTATCTGTGTCTCCAATCTTTAGCTTCACCATCATGTGATCAGTTCCACAGTTACTGTTATCAGCATAGCTTCACCATCATGTGATCAGTTCCACAGTTACTGTTATCAGCATAGCTTCACCATCATGTAATCAGTTCCACAGTTATTGTTATCTGTGTCTCCAATCTTTAGCTTCATCATCATGTGATCAGTTCCACAGTTATTGTTATCTGTGTCTCCAATCTTTAGCTTCATCATCATGTGATCAGTTCCACAGTTATTGTTATCTGTGTCTCCAATCTTTAGCTTCATCATCATGTGATCAGTTCCACAGTTATTGTTATCTGTGTCTCCAATCTTTAGCTTCAACATCATGTGATCAGTTCCACAGTTATTGTTATCTGTGTCTCCAATCTTTAGCTTCATCATCATGTGATCAGTTCCACAGTTATTGTTATCTGTGTCTCCAATCTTTAGCTTCACATCATGTGATCAGTTCCACAGTTATTGTTATCTGTGTCTCCAATCTTTAGCTTCATCATCATGTGATCAGTTCCACAGTTATTGTTATCTGTGTCTCCAATCTTTAGCTTCATCATCATGTGATCAGTTCCACAGTTACTGTTGTCTGTGTCTCCAATCTTTAGGCGTTCACCAGTCATGTGATCAGTTCCAACAACGGTTATTGTTATCTGCGTCTCCAATCTTTAGCTATCTTCATCATCATGTGATCAGTTCCACAGTTTATTGTTATCTGTGTCTCCAATCTTAGCTTCATCATCATGTGATCAGTTCCACAGTTATTGTTATCTGTGTCTCCAATCTTTAGCTTCATCATCATGTGATCAGTTCCACAGTTATTGTTATGTGTCTCCAATCTTTAGCTTCATCATCATGTGATCAGTTCCACAGTTATTGTTATCTGTGTCTCCAATCTTTAGCTTCATCATCATGTGATCAGTTCCACAGTTATTGTTATCTGTGTCTCCAATCTTTAGCTTCATCATCATGTGATCAGTTCCACAGTTACTGTTGTCTGTGTCTCCAATCTTTAGCTTCACCATCATGTGATCAGTTCCACGGTTATTGTTATCTGCGTCTCCAATCTTTAGCTTCATCATCATGTGATCAGTTCCACAGTTATTGTTATCTGTGTCTCCAATCTTTAGCTTCACCATCATGTGATCAGTTCCACAGTTATTGTTATCTGTGTCTCCAATCTTTAGCTTCACCATCATGTGATCAGTTCCACAGTTATTGTTATCTGCGTCTCCAATCTTTAGCTTCACCATCATGTGATCAGTTCCACAGTTATTGTTATCTGTGTCTCCAATCTTTAGCTTCATCATCATGTGATCAGTTCAGTATTGTTACTGATCCTCCATTTTTAGCTTCACATACATGTGATCATGTTCTCACAGATATGTGTTATCTGCACTATGTTCACCTATCATGTGATCAGATCCACTTATTGGTTATCTCATAGCTTACAATGCTTGATCATGTTCTTAAGTTAATGTTCTCTTGTTCCAATCTAATTAGTGTCAAATGCATCATGTGATCAGTTCCACAGTTACGTTGTCTGTGTCTCACAATGTGGCTTTAGCTCATGCATCATGTGTGTTTAAGTTAATGTACTCATCTGCATAGTTCACATATAGTGTGCAGAAGTAGCCACTATGTGTTGACATATAGTGTGCAGAAGTAGCCACTGAACATGTGTTTACATATAGTGTGCATAAGTAGCCACTGACCACGTTGTTATATATAGTGTGCAGAAGTAGCCACTGAACATGTGTTTACATATAGTGTGCATAAGTAGCCACTGACCACGTGGTTATATATAGTGTGCAGAAGTAGCCACTGACCATGTGGTTATATATAGTGTGAGAAGTAGCCACTGACCACGTGGTTATATATAGTGTGCAGAAGTAGCCACTGACCACGTGGTTATATATAGTGTGGAGAAGTAGCCACTGACCACGTGGTTATATATAGTGTGCAGAAGTAGCCACTGACCACGTGGTTATATATAGTGTGCAGAAGTAGCCACTGACCATGTGGTTATATATAGTGTGGAGAAGTAGCCACTGACAATGTGGTTATATATAGTGTGCAGAAGTAGCCACTGACCATGTGGTTATATATAGTGTGGAGAAGTAGCCACTGACCATGTGGTTATATAGTGTGCAGAAGTAGCCACTGACCATGTGGTTATATATAGTGTGCAGAAGTAGCCACTGACCATGTGGTTATATATAGTGTGGAGAAGTAGCCACTGACCATGTGGTTATATATAGTGTGCAGAAGTAGCCACTGACCATGTGGTTATATATAGTGTGCAGAAGTAGCCACTGACCATGTGGTTATATATAGTGTGGAGAAGTAGCCACTGACCATGTGGTTATATATAGTGTGCAGAAGTAGCCACTGACCACGTGGTTATATATAGTTAGTTAGTTAGTTAGTCGACAGATCATCCTCATTGCACATCGGACCATTCAGTCCATAAGTGCTCGGATCCCCTCCTCAGCAAATCCCGCAGCGTGTAGCGGCTAACGACGCCAGTTCTGTGTTGGTTTATCAATCTTCTTTGGCTTCCTGCGTAGTGTTCTTGTTTGGCCACCCCTCTTTTAATTTGCTGCTCTCGCAGTCTGGCCATTGTTGTAGATTCACAGTCATCACTTGGTTCTTGCAAAAGTCTCACTTCTCGTAGAGCATTCAGAATGTCAGCCTGGTCCATGGCGCGTCCGCCCTCAACAGTAGCCTCACCTGCGAGCTTGTCAGCCCGCTCATTTCCTTGTACTCCCGCATGCCCTGGCACGAAGATGAAACTAATCTTTGCCAGCCGAGACCGCTATATATACATATAGAATACACATATACATGGGTAATTTGTTCACATGTTTGCTATCAAGTGGCACAAAGCAGCTAGAACAGCTGTATAGAGATGGAAACCTAGTTCGTTATATATAGTGTGCAGAAGTAGCCACTGACCACGTGGTTATATATAGTGTGCAGAAGTAGCCACTGACCATGTGGTTATATATAGTGTGCAGAAGTAGCCACTGACCATGTGGTTATATATAGTGTGCAGAAGTAGCACTGACCACGTGGTTATATATAGTGTGCAGAAGTAGCCACTGACCATGTGGTTATATATAGTGTGCAGAAGTAGCCACTGACCATGTGGTTATATATAGTGATATATATAACATGAAATGAGTGTGGGACACACACAATTCACAAGATGATTTTATTTCAGTTTTATTATCACTTTGATCAGGTTCAGTTTGTAGTATTTATGATTGAAATAATAAGTTAGCTGCATATCCTTTACAGGACATCGCAGTCAATCCCAGCTGCTTGTGATTTTGTGGCAAGTTTATGTTCAGTAGTTTGCCATTGCTTTCTGAACGACCGACACTCATACCAATGTATGAAAATCAAAACAATGCAGTCTGCTGCCAAATCGACCGCAGAATTTTGAATGCGGTAATGTGGATTATGAATTGCATCTGTAACCATTTCATCACAGAGCCGGTTGATTGAAATAATCTAGGTAATTTACAACATAAAAAACATACTAGGTTCAATGGATGAATCACCAAAACACGAGAAGTAGATTGTGAGCTTTACTAGAACACGATAAGTAACAAAATAGACATCACAGCTAAAGCCTTCGTCAGCACAAAACAAACAAACACAAACCGACACACAACTACACAAAAAACACTACATGAAAATATTAAAGTTACTTAGGTTCAATGGAAGATCTCTGATATGAAACACACCATAACATTTGTGACATATCACAAACAGGCACCCACTAACCCACACACTCCATGTGCATATTAACCTTATAAACCTCAGTACCTGGTACACCCACTAACCCACATGAATGCTGGCTACCAGGCGGTCAGTTAACCAATCTCCCAGGTCCACTCGGCTACAGAATGCCAGGACATGGTCTGGGAGGTCAAGGCAATCGGCGAAATACTGACCACATCCTCCATCGAGTGCTGATTAATCTAAAAATACAGAGCTAGTGCCATACACTCAATGTGCTCCATGGCATGAGAAGAGTTCCTTGACCTGAGCTGTTCACTTTGACACTATCTACTGGCACATTAGCGGATGTGTTAGCGTTGTTGATAGCGAAGTGCGCTGGTTAAATCATGAGCACGGTCGGACGCAGATTCCATATCCGGACTTTTTGTCTGCGAAAATGCTGGACAGATTGGCCACCTAATCCTCTGTGCATCCAGGCCTAGTTAGTCAATCAGTCAGTCAATCCGTTAGTCAATCAGTCAGTCAATCAGTCAGTTAGTCGTGGTTCCAACTTATGGCAACAGGTTGTCCCCAAAATACTACGTTTCTGTGCCAGTGAATATCACACAAATGCTCCTCGCTGCCCCATGTGAAAAGTGGAACAGACAGAAGTCTCGAAACACCAAAGCCAGCAGGCACACTAGCAGCCACCCACTGATCCAAACCCACATTATCTATTAGCAGTTTACCAACAGACATAATAGCATTTCCCTAACAACCCACTAGGTTACAACTCTGCCAGAAAACTCACTCAGGACCGGTAACAGCAGCAGGCTGGGGATGCAAACCTATCAGCTAATGGGATTCCCAAATGGCATCCTCCTGCTGCATATTTAGTCAGATGCATGGCTGCTAATATAAATTGTCGTGAACATACACTGGCTTAATTCCCATGCACAAATTGATCACGCCACTTGCTGTTGTCAACAACATCAGCAATGTAAACATCTTGCAAATTTCTCAGTTTATATCACAGCTAATCTAGTTAAGCTACACAACTTTTGTGTATTCTCAACACAGCCGTTGCGTCAACAACAGTTCTCTCAATTATGTTACCACACAGCAAGCAGAATGTTATTATTATACACCAATGTAAATAACAATGAACATAATAAGAGAAATGAAGATGCTGCACTGAACAAATGAGAACATATACATGAAAATATGTCCAACAGAAATTCAATGTGCTGCTTTCTGTATGTGTGTGTGTGACTGTGTTGTGTGGACACACAAACTCTAACACACCAAGTCAGTCAATGGCTACCAGCGATTGCTGTGGAAGACAACGGCGTCCAGTGAGGGAAATGGGCACTCTACCTCATTAATCTGTGGCATGGTACAGACAATATCCTGGAAATTTTCCACTCTAAAGGACAATCTCCCATGGGTTGACCATGTTTTCTAGCATCACAATGACACTTTAGTATAACAACTGCTTTACATATATCATTTCTCAGGTGGTTCAATGCATATGGAGATCCACGTGGTATATGTTTGGCTTTATTGCAAGCAAAATCAAATGACCACAACACACATGTCAATTTCTTTAAATTTATAAACTGCATGCAGAAATGAAACCAGTGACCCTTCCCTGACCTCAGCCATGACCTAGCAAAACCTACATACAACTTTCAGCTAACAAATAATTTTGATGGCATCTCTCCGTAAAATACAAATGTGCACTCTAAAACAACAATTAACAATATATACGCACAGCAGAATAACATCATCTCTGGCCCAAGCTAGAGCTGTATACATCCATCATGCATGTTTCTGATTACTTGTTTGTTTGTTCAGCATAATATGCATTGTATATTGAATTCAGAAATCAGACCCTGCCTGTTGAATAACAGTAGGCAAACGACAGCCGCAACAAAAAAAATTGTGCCATATTACATAACAATAAGCAAATGAGAGCCATAACAAAAAATCTTGTCATATTACATAGCAATTATTTGATATCTAAATGTACATTCTGTTATGTATATGGATCTTTCAGACACTGAATGATACAAGTTTTAAATCACAGGTTCACCTGCTGAAGTACCTGGACTTGACCCTGGTAGACAAGATTCATCTGTTGGCACCTGGACTAAGTCACGGCCTGTCAACCTGGTGTCTGTGACTGACCGAACACAGCCACATGACTCTGATATCAACTGTACAGACACTGAATGACTGATTCAACAGATTATTCTCACTGCTCATCGAACCATTCAGCCCATTAGTTTTCATGCACTCCTCCTCACTGTCTCCCTCCTTGGGTAGCCACTGATGTCACCAGTGCTCACACACCCCTCCTCCCCCTTGTGTAGCCACTAATGACACCATAGCTCACACACCCCTCCTCACCGCCTCCCTCCTTGTGCAGCCACTAGTAGTGTATAGGTACAAAAGCCGCCCGTTTTGTGGAGGTGGAGGACTATATAAATCAACCATTTATCGATTTTGTGGCGGAATTTGAAATCTATTTTTAGCATTTATCGATTTTTCCTCCACAAAGGGCGATAACTCTTTTCTCCCCGAAAAGTAGGCGTGGTCTAGTGACTCATCATAGGTGGCGTGCGTGCTCAGAGTGGGCGTAGTCAAGTAATTGTAGGTACGACATAAAAAATACGACATAAAACATTAAAAATAAAAAACAAACGACTCAAGTAAGGTATATAATAATTTTATTAAATCATATATAGAAAAGAAGAAAAAAAAAAGAAGAAAAAAACAAAACATAGTCAAGTGACCGCTTAAATTATAGGTAAGGGTGTGCGATGACGTGCTCAAGTGGTGGTCAAGAGGTGGTCAAGCAGTGGTCAAGTGGTGGTCAAGTGAGGAAAATTTTAGTGGAAAGTAGTTGTAATGATATGGTGATGATTAAAGGGTGGTAAATTAGTGGTCAAGCGGTGGTGAAGTGGTGGTCGAGTGACCACTTAAATTGTCGGGGAAAGTAGTTGTAATGATATGGTGATGATTAAAGGGTGGTAAATTAGTGGTCAAGCAGTGGTCAAGTGAGGAAAATTTTAGTGGAAAGTAGTTGTAATGATATGGTGATGATTAAAGGGTGGTAAATTAGTGGTCAAGCAGTGGTCAAGCAGTGGTCAAGTGGTGGTCAAGTGAGGAAAATTTTAGTGGAAAGTAGTTGTAATGATATGGTGATGATCGTGAGGTGGTAAATTAGTGGTCAAGCAGTGGTCAAGCAGTGGTCAAGTGGTGGTCAAGTGACGAAATTTTAGTGGAAAGTAGTTGTAATGACATGGTGATGATCGTGAGGTGGTAAATTAGTGGTCAAGCAGTGGTCAAGTGGTGGTCAAGTGAGGAA
Source organism: Cepaea nemoralis (assembly GCA_014155875.1). Classification (NCBI taxonomy): domain Eukaryota; kingdom Metazoa; phylum Mollusca; class Gastropoda; order Stylommatophora; family Helicidae; genus Cepaea; species Cepaea nemoralis. The sequence continues at coordinate 42,268 of JACEFZ010009478.1, forward strand.
AATTTTAGTGGAAAGTAGTTGTAATGATATGGTGATGATCATGAGATGGTCAAGCAGTGGTCAAGCGGTGGTCAACTGGTCAAGTGACCACTTAAATTGTAGAGGAAGTTACGTGTAGTGACATGATGGTGTTTAAAACGATAGCTGACGTGGTCAAGTAGTGGTCAAGGGGTGGTCAAGTGGTCAAGGGACCACTTAAATTATATAGGAGAGTGCGTCTTGTGATGTGGTGATGATCAAGAGGTGGTCAAGTAGTGGTCAAGGGGTGGTAAAGTGGTCAAGGGGTGGTCGAGTGACCACTTAAATTATCGGGGAAAGTATGTGTAGTGAAACGGTAGTGGATAAAGTGGTAGATGACGTGTTCAAATACTGGTCTAGCAATGGTCAAGTACTGGTCAAGTGTCGAGTGACCACTTAAAGTTGTCAGGGAAAGTACGTGTAGTGAAACGACGGTGGTTAAAGTGAGCGATGACGTAAGAGGCAGTCAAGTGGTTTAGGCACAACATAAAACAATAACAACAAAAATAATAATATACAAACTGGTAACATTTCACATGGCTTTTATTAGTAGACAACATCTATTCGGTTACAATTTCTAAAGCTTGCTCCATGTACCACCCAAATGATCAGAGGGCATTGGTTATGGTTTCTAAACAATATCAGACAGGGAACTCTGCCAACTTGTGAATATAAAACGTGATACTGGGTATTGATTCAACACAGAATTTTGTATCTGGCCTAACTATACCAGCTGAATTTAACAAATCTACAGCATTCACTTTTGCCACAAACGCCCTGAAATCAGACCTATTGGATACTAAAAAGGGTGTAGGGAACAATGACGAATTATTCGGACATGCATGGTAGAAGCGTAGGGCTTGTGTCTCTCGATGCCTCAATATTGTATGCAGGCTGACGACAATTTTAAAATGAGAGGTCCGGGCGTTGAAGATCGGGAATAATCAGGAACCCCAGTCAACGGTGGCATGAGTATCCGGTCGGTTAAAAAAAGTCCATTCAGACAAATAACGACCACACCGTCTGTGTGATCTAAGCGTGTTCCAATTTTCAATATAAATGTTTTTAACATCCATGGGTAAAACCCGCAGCGAAAGACATTCACTAGCTGATGATGATGAGGCTGATGCAGGTGCTGATTGTGCGTCACTCGGTAAGGCACTAGATGTTGACTGTTGTTGAATCGATTTCATGTGTGATGATAATTCCTCATTTGCATTCAGTAACGTAATAGATGATGCTGTTAGAGTGTCTGTAACTATCGGCAACGGACTACCTACTGACTCGTTATTGTTAACCGGCGAAAAGCTAGCTGGTGGTATCTGAGTGTTTGTAAAATACGACACTCCATCATTCGATACTTGTTGGTTAGTTGACTTCCGGCGTTTACCAGTAGGTTGTTCGTCTGTGGTCGGTTCTCTTCTTCTCTTGCGAGTTGCATCTTGGTCATTGTTAGTTGTTGTTTCATGTTCACTCTTCACGTGTCGCCTTAAGGTATCTTTCCGGGCATAAATACGATCACAATAACCACAATTAAAAACATCCCCATAATGAGAAGTCGCAATATGTCGTAACAAACCATCAGGACGTGTGAAGTTTTTATTACAGAGAGTACATGTATTCTTCTGCATAGCTAACATTCTCGATACAACAAATAGTTTGTAAAATGACCGAAGTATTTGTTTTTTCCGTTATCCAGTCATATAACTAAGAACCAACTTGTAAGACGAGAATATTATTCCACTATCTTACTCGTAGACATGAGCCGTTGTGTTGACTCTGTTGTAGACAATAATATTTCAACAGATGAAGCATACACTGTCTTTGTGAATATAGCAGATGAAATATTTTCAGATGAAGGCAGCAATTCCGGTCGGGTAATAATTTTAATGTCTTTGGTTATACATTTGAATAAGAAGCTAGTCAATTCCTTGTACAATAGTGCTGTGTATGTTGAACACATCGAAAGAGTACTCGCACATGCAGGTGGATATATATATATATATATATATATATATATTTTAGCAGACACGATTGTTAACTTCCGATGAATTAGAAAAACTGTTGAAATTATTTTGAATCAACTTCAAAACACACCCTTCCTCGTTTATTGTGAGCACTCAAATGACTACGCATTCGTTTTCTCACCAACTTGTCTACGCGTGAGTGGATGTTGTATATACGAAAATAATAGTTGAGGGTGCTAGTTTTCTAACACAAAAGCTGATTGGTGGGTTTGTATTCAACCAATGGGCGAGTGAGTTACAAAAGAGTTTGGGTGTTGTTTGTTCCACACAAGTGGCGTAGAAATTCTGTACTATGCCAGTATAACGTGTCCTATGTATTACTGTAAGTTGTGGTATCTTGTGTACTATGTAGTTCAAAACTAGTTTGTGTTGTATGCTGTGTAATGTGTTGTTGAAATACTATATGTCTTTTGTAGGTTTAAGAGATGATAACGTCATAATCTCCACTCTATCATGGTCGCTAAGTTATTGATAGTGTCTTCAGTGCCGCGAAAAAGACTCATTGTGAGATATCGATAACTCCCTTCTCCAGGCGGAGTCCATCAATGGTGCATGACCATATGGCCAAGCAACGACACGGGAATGACAAGGCAAAATGGCGTCGAATATAGCTTAACGTACACAACTTATGAGGTCATCGACTGTCCGTTCCATCACGATCGACAAATACGTGGTCACTAAGTCATCAAATTACTCACTCAAATAAACATATAGGATAATAAGGCACCGGCCCAAACAATGAAAACTGACAAAAACAATTTTTAAAAAATGACATATCGTTAAAATGTAACACACACAAAGACAGATACAACAGTGATTAAAAAAAAATATAATAAAAATAACACACACACACACAATGAAAACTGAAACAACCAATGAAAAATCGCTGACACGAACACTAGAAGCTGACACAAACACTAAATAAGGTACCTAAAGAAAAGCTAAACTTGGTTAACCAAACATATAAAAAATAGGAAAATTGATAACCAAACGGGAAATATATTGACCAACTAGGGAAATGTGTTACTCAAAGAGGAAAAATAATGACCAAATAACGAAATACATCGCTCAAACTTATGAAAACTAAGAAACTTTGTTAGCCAAATGGAAGAAACCTTGGTCAAGTAGGAAAAATCTGTTACCCAAACATGAAAAATGTCGGACAAATACAGAAATAGTTCGGCCACACGTATGCAAACAAGGAAAGGTTGTTAGCCAGATAGGAAAAGTATTAACCAAGTAAGAAAATTTGATAGCCAAATGTGAAAAAATATCACCCAAAGAGAGGAATATCTCGGCCAGAATTATAAAAAGTAGGAAAATATGTCAACCAAAGGGGAAAAAGTTAGGCAAAATACAGAAATATCTCAACCAAACATATAAAAAATAGGAAAATTGATAACCAAACGGGAAATATATTGACCAACTAGGGAAATGTGTTACTAAAAGAGGAGAAATAATGACCAAGTAACGAAATACATCACTCAAACTTATGAAAACTAGGAAACTTTGTTAGCCAAATGGAAGAAACCTTGGTCAAGTAGGAAAATCTGTTAGCCAAATGTGAAAAATGTCGGCCAAAGCCAGAAATAGTTCGGCCACACGTATGCAAACAAGGAAAGGTTGTTAGTCAGATAGGAAAAGTATTAACCAAGTAAGAAAATTTGATAGCCAAATGTGAAAAAATATCACCCAAAGAGAGAAATATCTCATCCAAACTTATAAAAAGAAGGAAAATTCTCAACCAAATGGGAAAAAGTTAGGCCAAAGACAGAAATATCTCAACCAAATATATAAAAAATAAGAAAATTGATAACCAAACGGAAATATATTGACCAAATAGGGAAATGTGTTACTCAAAGAGGAAAAATAATGACCAAGTAACGAAATACATTGATCAAACTTATGAAAACTAGGAAAATATGTCAACCAAATGCGAACAATGTCGACCAAATACAGAAATTTCTCAACCAAACTCATGAAAAGTAGGAACAACTTGTTACCCAAATAGGAAAAATATGGGTCAAGTAAAGAAATAGCGTGGTCAAACCTATAAAAACATACCAATATTTGTTAACACAACTTGGCCACTTGTTCTTACAAACTTGCTCGCTGGGTCAAACAAGCTGTCCTCTTGCTATTACAATCGGTCGACCTATCCTATCAACTCACACACTTACCATAACAACTGTCCCTTTTCCCCAACATCGTGTCCACCGACTCTCTCATATTATCGTATCGCCTAATCAACTTACCCACTGACTCTAACAACTTCCCCACAGGGCTCACAAAATTTCCACTTGTTATTACAAATTGTCGACAGGCTCACCCAAATTACCACTTACTCTTACAAACTGTCCCAACTGTGCGCACAAAGGTGTCCACTTGTGATTTCACGGCCTCCTCATCACATAGATAAGTAGCCCTTATAAAATACAAATGTATCCTGCAAGTCATACAGAAGTGTCCCCCATATTGTCATTAAAAAAAATATTTATGTGTGTAGGTAAGTTCATGTCTTTGGCAGTTCATATTTTGTAAATTCATTTCTTCAGCATAAGATTTGTGTAAGTTCACAGCCCTCAGCATAAATTTTGTTGTGTAAGTTCATGTCTTCGACAGTTCATGTTTTGCTAAGACCTAGTTTTAGTGAAAAGGCAGAAGTCTATTGGTTAGAATTTCAACCTGAGTGGTCAATTACTAACACTGCCTGTGGACAGCTATTCTTACCCATGCGATAAAGTTGAGAAAATGAACTTCCGTTGAATGGAAGCTACCGCAGACTTGACTTATTAAACCCCTCTGGATGAAGTAGCGGCAGCTTAACCAGGAAAAGATCGAATTAGTTATCCCTCTTAGTCTGGGAATTATGAAAATAATTCACACAAGCGATATTACTCATGACGTCATATAAACAAAAATATAAAGGATAACAAATGAGGCAGAGCCACAATTGTTATCCTTTATATTTTTGTTTATATGACGTCATGAGTAATATCGCTTGTGTGAATTATTTTCATAATTCCCAGACTAAGAGGGATAACTAATTCGATCTTTTCCTGGTTAAGCTGCCGCTACTTCATCCAGAGGGGTTTAATAAGTCAAGTCTGCGGTAGCTTCCATTCAACGGAAGTTCATTTTCTCAACTTTATCGCATGGGTAAGAATAGCTGTCCACAGGCAGTGTTAGTAATTGACCACTCAGGTTGAAATTCTAACCAATAGACTTCTGCCTTTTCACTAAAACTAGGTCTTAGCAAAACATGAACTGTCGAAGACATGAACTTACACAACAAAATTTATGCTGAGGGCGTGAACTTACACAAATCTTATGCTGAAGAAATGAATTTACAAAATATGAACTGCCAAAGACATGAACTTACCTACACACATAAATATTTTTTTTAATGACAATATGGGGGACACTTCTGTATGACTTGCAGGATACATTTGTATTTTATAAGGGCTACTTATCTATGTGATGAGGAGGCCGTGAAATCACAAGTGGACACCTTTGTGCGCGCAGTTGGGACAGTTTGTAAGAGTAAGTGGTAATTTGGGTGAGCCTGTCGACAATTTGTAATAACAAGTGGAAATTTTGTGAGCCCCTGTGGGGAAGTTGTTAGAGTCAGTGGGTAAGTTGATAGGGCGATACGATAATATGAGAGAGTCGGTGGACACGTTGTTGGGGAAAAGGGACAGTTGTTATGGTAAGTGTGTGAGTTGATAGGATAGGTCGACCGATTGTAATAGCAAGAGGACAGCTTGTTTGACCCAGCGAGCAAGTTTGTAAGAACAAGTGGCCAAGTTGTGTTAACAAATATTGGTATGTTTTTATAGGTTTGACCACGCTATTTCTTTACTTGACCCATATTTTTCCTATTTGGGTAACAAGTTGTTCCTACTTTTCATGAGTTTGGTTGAGATATTTCTGTCTTTGGCCTAACTTTTTCCCATTTGGTTGAGAATTTTCCTTCTTTTTATAAGTTTGGATGAGATATTTCTCTCTTTGGGTGATATTTTTTCACATTTGGCTATCAAATTTTCTTACTTGGTTAATACTTTTCCTATCTGACTAACAACCTTTCCTTGTTTGCATACGTGTGGCCGAACTATTTCTGGCTTTGGCCGACATTTTTCACATTTGGCTAACAGATTTTCCTACTTGACCAAGGTTTCTTCCATTTGGCTAACAAAGTTTCCTAGTTTTCATAAGTTTGAGTGATGTATTTCGTTACTTGGTCATTATTTCTCCTCTTTTAGTAACACATTTCCCTAGTTGGTCAATATATTTCCCGTTTGGTTATCAATTTTCCTATTTTTTATATGTTTGGTTGAGATATTTCTGTATTTTGCCTAACTTTTTCCCCTTTGGTTGACATATTTTCCTACTTTTTATAATTCTGGCCGAGATATTCCTCTCTTGGGTGATATTTTTTCACATTTGGCTATCAAATTTTCTTACTTGGTAATACTTTTCCTATCTGGCTAACAACCTTTCCTTGTTTGCATACGTGTGGCCGAACTATTTCTGTATTTGTCCGACATTTTTCATGTTTGGGTAACAGATTTTTCCTACTTGACCAAGGTTTCTTCCATTTGGCTAACAAAGTTTTCTTAGTTTTCATAAGTTTGAGCGATGTATTTCGTTATTTGGTCATTATTTTTCCTCTTTGAGTACAATTTTTTT